>JAOTOM010004527.1:0-50000 GCA_034440615.1 Ashinkailepas kermadecensis | reverse complement strand
GGCTCGAGTGGATTCTGGAAGAAATTTGGAGCTCGCAAAAGGTCGAATGTTGTATATTTTCTGGTAATGCACATAAACCGATAAATTAAATATACCCTCGCATTGGCATACATGCAGCGGTCTAATCTAACTTAAACCACGCCGGGTCTGAATGGGAGATAGCGTTCTCGAGAGTCCCTTCAGATTTTCGGTGTATCGGCCTACATGGGTAAACGCAGAGACACGGAGCTTTCCGTACCTTCTTGTAAATATATTGTGCATATCTCGTGCAAATCGTACAAATTAATTACAAATTAAGTGTTTACAGTCTTCATCAGCTGATCACCTTGTGACATAACAAAAATTGAACCACAGTGGCTATCGATGACAGTATTGATCTAGTCTTGGAATTCGCTTCATTGTTCGCAAGTGCCCCCTAAGCATGCATCTCCAAGAATGCAGCCTACATTTATTTTGTTCTCTTGCTTGCAACTAAAACGCAGCTTGCAATACACTTGGAAAATGTTGCTGCTTTTCTCGCTGGTGGATCAGCCGCTTTTGGTGTTTTTGTGTAATGCTGTTAAAAGTCGTACGACTGTCGAGAATGACGTTGCCTTATATAAATGCGGCCGGTTTTTCTCTTGAATGTCTCGCCCTCAGACCGTTGCAGTTTCTAGTCCAGACCTAATCGTCCATAGTGCCCCAGCAATTTCGTCCTTGGTGCTTAGTCAGCTCCTTTGGAGTACCCTTGTTCTACTTCGTTGATGATAACGACTGACTGTCGGGCGTCTTGTACTACATCAACTACATCAAAGAATATCTCCATTGGCTTCCGCCACCAACCAAAATGCACCCACGTAAAATATCGTGGTGGCTTGCTCTCTGCCGCCCGTGATGCACCGTAGACATTTTCATCTCCCGCCCAGCCGTCAGTTTAAGCTTAACACCAGACGGTTACTGTGTGCTCCCGCTGTGTTAGGTTCTAGACTCCCCACAGTTCTCCCAGCCATCCGTTCAACACTATGCAGTAATTGTGTGCTCCTCCTGTGTTAGATCCCAGACTCACCACAGCCCTCCCCGCCATCCGTCCAACATTATACAGTAACTGTGTATTCTCCCTGCATTCGGTCTCAGACTCCCACAGCCCTCCCTGCCATCTGTTCAGCACCATACAGCAACTGTGTATTCTCCCTGCATTCGGTCTCAAACCCCCACAGCCCTCCCTGCCATCCTCCCGACGCCGAAGTCGGACGTCTGTAGTCCCGACGCGACAGTCAGCCATTTGTCCAACTGTCGCCACTAAGTCGAGCCGTGACGAGCGGCTGGCTGGGCGGCGTCGCCTTCCCATCGACACGGCTCCCCTCCATGCCGGCTGGCGAAAAGGCACTCGACCCGAGTAGCATCGCAAATTGAGTTAGAAAAGCCTGGGGGAAATAAATCGTGGCCCATTTCGGTCCGGCCGGCGCTGTTCCAGCACGTCTGTCGATGGCGTGACAGCCGTTGTCGGGGCGCTGAGGCACGTCCTCGGACAGTCTTGGGACAGGCTGCCGGGGAGGTGTAACCCGGCACGCCCTCTACGACCCCAGTGTAGGCTAACGTTCCATTTGAACACGGAGACTGCGAGGTGGTGAAAAATCAACCATTTACACGGTGTCATGCGTGTGGTAGGTGTTTATGGTGTTCATTAAGTGGACATCTGAGAAAACAATCAGTCCTAAGGGATATTTCAACACTGAATTCGGGACGTGGCATGTTCTGTGTGACAACTCTAACCGGCTTGGCCATGGTAACGTGAAATGTTTGTCATGATGGCGTAAACCGCTGGTATCGATACTCCTATAGCAATTCTCCAAGCAGGAGGTAAGTACTGCTATCATGCGCCTGGATGACTGTACGTTTTCCATGTCAATTCGTGTCGGGTGTGAAGATATATCCCACCAAACACGAACAGGTTGCTTCTCTGTTTCGTGCATGAGTGGCAGGTTTGAGTGGAAAGACAGGAAGTGTATCTAAAGGTGATACATCATTGTTGTATCCAGGAGAAGCTAACCCTGGTCCGTGCGCGACATATTGCCATATTTCCCAGTGGAAGGGGTTGTGACCCCATAGCGCTTCCAAACGAAGATTGATAGCGACATGGAACAAAAGCCGCCGTGTTGCAATTGGCAAATACTCGTGATTAATATAATATTGTTAAGCTTCGGAAGCCTCCTTGACTTACCAGAACAGTTTAAATTTATATCTACGTTTGCAACATCGAAACTGTTCCTCTTTCTCTCCCTGAGTAAAAATGATAAATGATGCGCACTTGCAACATTCATCATAGCATTTCTCATTATCTTCGGATACTAACCAGGAACAATGTATTACATTTCATCACATAGATCAAGGCCCAGATGAGGTCAGTCCGGTGGCCCACGTTACGGAATCGTCTGTAATGGTGTTGGAAAACACTATTTTCTTGCAAATAGTAAGAACACGGATGCCAAGCCCCTTTTCAACGTTCAAGCTAATCCCACAATGACTCATAAACTGCAAAAGGCCACGGGAAGACAAGTTATGTCAGTGACCCCAAGTTACCTTTGGAAGGTTATTAACCTGTGTAAGGAGGTCAGCTGACATGTTCATTATCGTACCCCATCCAGCTTCACCACTTGGGAAAATAATTGAGATTGGTTGCAAATATTCTGCTAACTTGGCGATAAAAAAAAAAACACTGCCTGCCATTTCCCATCGTATGACTACGTAGATCAATGATCTACACATTTTGAAGTTGCTTTCTAGTATAAGGTCGGCAAAGGACGAAAATTCAACCTGACAGATTTTGAGCGCATATTTTGTTGTCCATATCGTCAATTCTGCTTCTAAAAATTTTGCTACCGAATTGCTTGTATTAATTTTAAAAAATATTCCCACTATTTTATCAAGCATCGTGCACGTTCTTCGTGTGTTCCTACACATCCGGCATCCTTCCTACAGCGCACAATATTGCTGCTTCTACAGATGTGGAATGTAACCGGATAAAATATAACGTGGAAGTTGCGTTTATTATCGCCAACATTTTACATACAATGTACCAATTGCGACTGACGGCATACGCTACAGTATCAAATGGCTCTCATCATAATGGCGGACATGATTTATTAGCAAACTTGAGCCGGTGGCGGCGGCTGAACTGATGATGCCCTCCGGCGTATCTCGGCTATCGCTCCGGGTGGTAAAGTGAGGAGCACGCCATGCCGACGACAGGCCGCCCAGCTATGTCCTTCCAGTCGGCAGGGCAGCCAGCCATGTTCTTCCAGTCGGGAGGGCAGTCGAATTATGTCGTGCCAGAATTTGCAAGAGCGCCCAGATGAGTGGCTGGTGTAACAGAGAGAACATTACGCTCATATTAAAACAACGATAAAATATACCGCATCGCCAAATTTTTCCTAGATGCAGACCTACTAGGTAGGCAGGTACACCACTCCTGCATAGACAAGATTGTCCTCGGATTTCATGCATGTGGATAATCAGAATACAGGCATGAATATTTCCACGCAGTGTTTATTATGCGATGGCAGTGTTGTAATGTTCTTGAAGTCGCTGCGACGGCAAACACTTCGCCACGTGGTAGGGAACTGACACCATTTGTAACGAGGCATATTGGCGTCCGCACACATGCAGCAACATTTGCGGCCAAGGGAACATCAGGTATGTCCCCCCATCCTGGCAGGTCCTTTTTTCTGGACGTCCTGCTTGAAGGTGAGGATGAGTTCGGTATATCGCTGTTGACTGAGCACACCTTTTGGTGAGTCTGAAAACAACACGGATCATTCCCAAATGAAGAACGCACATAACTTGCGCAGTGTTTGCCCAAATTACTTATTCGTGCCAATAAGCCTATCTCACATCTCAAGTAACCCACGTCACATTGTGTTGTGCCAGGTCAAATGAAACCAATCGCTCAAGTTATAACACTTTTGACATCCTACTTCACGCCAATATTTCCATCACCAACAGGTTGTGAAGCGCCTCTGATGTGCACACCTGAAGCATCGAACACATACATGTAGACGTATTTGCTTGACTAAAAACGACTAGTCTTCATTCGATACAGCGGCGGATACAAGATGCGGACCTCTCACCGCACGTGGTCCGACCTCCTGCGGACCTCTCACCACCCGTGGTCCGGCCTCCTGCGGACCTCTCACCACCCGTGGTCCGGCCTCCTGCGGACCTCTCACCACCCGTGGTCCGGCCTCCTGCGGACCTCTCACCACCCGTGGTCCGGCCTCCTGCGGACCTCTCACCACACGTGGCCCGGCCTCCTGTGGACCTCTCACCACACGTGGCCCGGCCTCCTGCGGACCTCTCACCACCCGTGGCCCGGCCTCCTGCGGACTTCTCACCACCCGTGGCCCGACCCCCTGAGGACCTCTCACCACCCGTGGCCCGGCCTCCTGCGGACCTCTCACCACCCGTGGCCCGGCCTCCTGCGGACCTCTCACCACCCGTGGTCCGGCCTCCTGCGGACCTCTCACCACCCGTGGTCCGGCCTCCTGCGGACCTCTCACCACCCGTGGCCCGGCCTCCTGCGGACCTCTCACCACCCGTGGTCCGGCCTCCTGCGGACCTCTCACCACCCGTGGTCCGGCCTCCTGCGGACCTCTCACCACCCGTGGTCCGACCTCCTGCGGACCTCTCACCACCCGTGGCCCGCCCTCCTGCGGACCTCTCACCACCCGTGGTCCGGCCTCCTGCGGACCTCTCACCACCCGTGGTCCGGCCTCCTGCGGACCTCTCACCACCCGTGGCCCGGCCTCCTGCGGACCTCTCACCACCCGTGGTCCGGCCTCCTGCGGACCTCTCACCACCCGTGGCCCGGCCCCCTGAGGACCTCTCACCACCCGTGGCCCAGCCTCCTGCGGACCTCTCACCACCCGTGGCCCGGCCCCCTGCCGACCACCCGAACTACACCCAAACCCACCTGAGAGTACGTGAAAACCAGCAGCGTAATGCCAATGAAATGTTCAAAGCACTCCCGGAAAAACTTGTCAAAATGTGTATTGAACGGCCTGTAAAAGGCTGGAGATCACTTACCAAGCCAGGAAGTCTAGGTCCGTATTTTGAGGATGTATTTTCAGGATGAATAGGGAAAATGACAATATAACATTATCGGGGTAACAAACTAAGGGGGCCCGGACCCCCGACCCACTCGGAATCCACTTGTTACCCACTCGATAACAAACTAAGGGGGCCCGGACCCCCAACCCACTCGGAATCACCGCCAGGGATCTGTGGCCTGATCTGCAATCTTGAAGGTGAACGATCTTGTATCTCAGGTTCAGATAGGTTTTGTTTTGTAGTTGTTTTTCAAAGATCGGCCAATTAATTCGACAAAAGGCCAACCAATACCTGTCCAATCTACTGCATATGTCAAAAGCTAATGTCCTATGTCAATGCGGGGCTGCTGTGCTGCTTGACAACATTTGCTATGTATTATATATGGTGGCAGCACGTCGTAAATATCAGCTGACGCTTCCTGGTAACCGCTGCCTTCTAATGCTAACATGTTGCACTTCCTTGGTGTGGTGGCAGGCGCCGTCCAGTGGTAACATCTGCCCTGCCCTCTGTCACAGGCCTACACACGCCTCCAGAGCCGGCACCTCCTGAGGTGCCGTCCTATGGTAACATCTGCCCTGCCCTCTGTCACAGGCCTACACACGCCCCCAGAGCCGGCACCTCCCGAGGTGCCGTCTTGTGGTAACATCTGCCCTGCCCTCTGTCGCAGGCCTACACACGCCTCCAGAGCCGGCACCTCCCGAGGTATCGTCCTATGGTAACATCTGCCCTGCCCTCTGTCGCAGGCCTACACACGCCCCCAGAGCCGGCACCTCCCGAGGTGCCGTCTTGTGGTAACATCTGCCCTGCCCTCTGTCGCAGGCCTACACACGCCTCCAGAGCCGGCACCTCCCGAGGTGTCGTCCTATGGTAACATCTGCCCTGCCCTCTGTCGCAGGCCTACACACGCCCCCAGAGCCGGCACCTCCCGAGGTGCCGTCCTATGGTAACATCTGCCCTGCCCTCTGTCGCAGGCCTACACACGCCTCCAGAGCCGGCACCTCCCGAGGTGTCGTCCTATGGTAACATCTGCCCTGCCCTCTGTCACAGGCCTACACACACCTCCAGAGCCGGCACCTCCTGAGGTGCCGTCCCGGGGTCCATCGTCACACCAGGCTGTCAGGTCACTGCAGCGGCTCCAGACAAGCTACCCTGCCGACGGCGACTCCAACCTACCCAGCCCCTCAGGTCAGTATGTTACCTTATACAGCCCCTTATGTCAGTATGACACCCTACACAGACCCCCAGGTCAGTAAGTCACACTGTACAGCCACTCAGGTCAGCATGCCATCCTGCACAGCCCCTCAGGTCAGTATGCCACCCTGCACAGCCCCTCATGTCAGTACATCACCTTATACAGCCACTCAGGTCAGTATGCCACCCTGCACAACCCCTCAGGTCAATGAACCACCCTATCTCGCGCTTCAGGTCAGCACACCACCCTACGCAGCCCCTCTGATCAGTATATCATCCCACAAAGTTCCTCGAGTCAGAACGTCCCCCCGCACGACCCCTCGGGTCAGTACACCACCCAACACAGCCCGTCGGGTCAGCACACCACCAAACACAGCGCGTCGGGTCAGCACACCACCCAACACAGCGCGTCGGGTCAGCACACCACCCAACACAGCGCGTCGGGTCAGCACACCACCAAACACAGCGCGTCGGGTCAGCACACCACCAAACACAGCGCGTCGGGTCAGCACACCACCAAACACAGCCCGCCGGGTCGGCACACCACCAAACACAGCGCGTCGGGTCAGCACACCACCAAACACAGCGCGTCGGGTCAGCACACCACCAAACACAGCGCGTCGGGTCAGCACACCACCCAGCACAGCGCGTCGGGTCAGCACACCACCCAACACAGCGCATCGGGTCAGCACACCACCCAACACAGCGCGTCGGGTCAGCACACCACCAAACACAGCCCGTCGGGTCAGCACACCACCAAACACAGCGCGTCGGGTCAGCACACCACCAAACACAGCCCGTCGGGTCAGCACACCACCAAACACAGCGCGTCGGGTCAGCACACCACCAAACACAGCCCGTCGGGTCAGCACACCACCCAACACAGCCCGTCGGGTCAGCACACCACCCAACACAGCCCGTCGGGTCAGCACACCACCCAACGCAGCCCGTCGGGTCAGCACACCACCAAACACAGCCCGTCGGGTCAGCACACCACCCAACACAGCCCGTCGGGTCAGTATACCACCAAACACAGCCCGTCGGGTCAGCACACCACCCAACACAGCGCGTCGGGTCAGCACACCACCAAACACAGCCCGTCGGGTCAGCACACCACCAAACACAGCGCGTCGGGTCAGCACACCACCAAACACAGCCCGTCGGGTCAGCACACCACCCAACACAGCCCGTCGGGTCAGCACACCACCCAACACAGCCCGTCGGGTCAGCACACCACCCAACACAGCCCGTCGGGTCAGCACACCACCAAACACAGCCCGTCGGGTCAGCACACCACCAAACACAGCCCGTCGGGTCAGCACACCACCCAACACAGCCCGTCGGGTCAGCACACCACCAAACACAGCGCGTCGGGTCAGCACACCACCAAACACAGCCCGTCGGGTCAGCACACCACCCAACACAGCCCGTCGGGTCAGCACACCACCCAACACAGCCCGTCGGGTCAGCACACCACCCAACACAGCCCGTCGGGTCAGCACACCACCCAACACAGCCCGTCGGGTCAGCACACCACCCAACACAGCCCGTCGGGTCAGCACACCACCAAACACAGCGCGTCAGGTCAGCACACCACAGTGCACAGTCTTCCAGATCAGCACACCACCCTGCTCAGCCCCCAGCCCAGTCAGTACATCACCCTACATGGCCCCTCGGGTCAGTAAGTACACTCTACAGAATGCCGCGGATCCGCACACCATTCTACCCAGTCCCTGGTCAGTGCACCACCCCACATAGGACAGGGCATTTGGAAACAGTGCTACATCAGAGAAGACATGCAATGGGTTAGGGGTCCTATTCAAATAACAACCACAACCTTGGATAATAGGGGTCCGGGAAATGGCAAGACCTACTCAAACGAAGGTCATTGCTCACATGGGAAAGAAGGTGAAATATGAACCGAATGCGTGGAAGGAAAGACCATTCATTCCTAGCTTGCCATTTTATTGAGTTCAATTATGCGACCGTTGTAATATATATTTTTCACTAATGAGTTAACAAAGTGGATCACCGGCAATTAACAGTTGTGACTTGCCACCGCATACCACTTGATCGTGCTGGTAGAAGACCTCGGTAGACCCGGGGCCATTCAAGCCAATACTGGGTGATGTACATGTGTTCGTATTAACCTTTCATCATCTGATTTCAGATTATCGAGTTCCGGGAAGTCCCAGATCCCACCGGTCCCTGCGGGGCTACAACCCCAGCGACCCCGAGAGTTACGCCAGTCTGAACGATAACAACACCAGGTCAGTGCATGCCCGATGCTCGCTCAGAGGAACAAGTGCGGACTGACATTGAATAGACCCTACGAACTAGCAACAAACCCTACAGGTAGCAAAACTCATGACCAACCCGACATTCGCTTGCTCGATTCTAGGACAAAAGCCGGTAGTACAGCATCTCGTCGCGTAAATCTCATCATGGAAAATTGTCATGCGATATAAACGTCACAAGGGAAAAAGTTCTTAATGTGTAAATCTCGCGATGTAACATTTCCATAGCCCATAATTCTTGTACTACAAAATCACATGAAGTGTCATGAGAGGACATAATAACGGTGGCGCCGCTCTGGTGGTGGGTTTGTGAAGGAACACCACCAGAGTGGGCTTGCTATGATTAATGCTATATTTCGGTTTCTAGAGGAGGTGCAAGTAATTTCCAACGGTCAAATCTGAACAACATTGAAACAAGCTCTCTTATGATGTGTAGTTCGTTTTATTATCAAATAATTTTACACTGCCACTTTGCCCTTAAAGTGAAATGGGAGCAATTAGCCACTCAACATCTTGTAATAAAACGAGTACATCTTCTGTGTAGTGCGTTGATAATTTCTAATGTTCTCAACTATACGAGAATCGAACGTGCTACATATTGATATCATCTTCAATAACTTCCATGAAGGTTTAACCCTGTCATGTTTACACTCAATACCAGAATTTGTGTCCCCAAGTATCACATTGTATTCCTTTAAATTGTATATCAGATGTTCTACACTAGCGAATTAATTTCCAATGATCTCAAATAAACAAGCATGAAATCAATTGCCTTCTGATGTCATACTCGACTACTTTTTTGAGATGTCTAACCCTGTCATTTTTCACCTTTTGACATGAAGCTTTCAGGCATTATTGAGGTTCTGGCATGGCTCGATGCACGTCAAGCGCCGACAGTTGCTGCCCAGAGGATCCGTAGGCCGCCGAGTGGCGGCACGACAAAAAAGTCCCAGCTTTGATCAATACCAAGCAACATCGGCTCTGCCACGCCAAAATAGTGTAGGAGAAATTAACGGTTGCAGATCTTTCCATTCAACGGCCCCATAAGCGTAATGTTCTTTAGCATGTTCAACATGAGAAAACATGTTGGCCTCAACTCCAATGATGGCGGAAATCATGCCAGGCACATCGCTTATCATTTTAAATACGAAAACCTGCTTGTAACTTTGGTGTCAGGTACCATTAACGTTCAGGGAATGGTTCCGCTCCCCGCCAAATCACGAATGGCGGGCGGTCGGCGGCGGGCCGCGGACCGCGGGCGACGCCGCCGGCGGCTCGCCGTCTTTGGTGCCTCTATCTCGCTGTCTGGAATAGTTCCAGAAGACAATGCGCAAAGTAGCAATATGCGCAATATATCACTGTAAGTGGCAATGCAATTGACGTCTGCAGGCAAACTAACTTTAATAAATGCACCTCGCATCACATTTTATGGAGACAGAGTCTCATAAGTTGTAACTATATTCTTCGCGCACACACCAGTGAGCATCCGGGCGCGCTTGTCGTGGGCGCATATTCCAGAGTTCTTGAATGGCATTAGGAACCTATCTATTTTCTTTCTTTACCGGAGATCCCCGATGTCCGCATTAACATTGCGTCTGACGCTTAATGACATATGGATGCTTTATGGCACGGCGAAAGTTTATAGATAAACGCATGGTACTGCCAATTTCTCATACAACCTAATTCTCGGCAGGAATTTCTTGAACTGCCAAGTTTTTGTACCATATAATTATTGCCGGATAGATTATGGTGCGACGGATTTATCGCATAAGCAGATTACATAGCTAGACCAAATTATAATTGATCTGATATTCGTACGGGCCAATTATATTCCCGAATAATTTGGCAAATCTGGCAGGTTGCTGTGATGGTACCTACCATCCCCAAATTTCGGCTTCGCCGGTATTATAGTCACCGAATGCACTGCACTTGCGAACCAACAGCTTAGTCGAGGAGTCTCTAGAGGGGCTAACGTGATTCACCCAACTTTTCAGTACGAAAAACTTCGCTATACGGAGATTTCGTCGTACGATAATTTTGCACATGTGAACTTAGTCACACTTATGTCGTATGAGAAGCTAGCCATACCATAATTTAGCCGTGCGAAGACCTTCCCAACTGGAATGATGTGGTACGAGAATTTGGCGCCACGATAATTTGACTTGCGAGAAGTTTGTCGTACTGGAATTGGCCTATATAAGAATTCGACTGCACGATAATTTTGTTGTGCGAAACTTCGTCAGAAGATGATGATTTGCTAAGAAGTTTTATCTGGCCATACCATAAAATAGTGCGAGAATCTCCCCGACGAATATTCAGTCGCATGATGCTCGGGCAACACGAGAACTTGACCTCGGAATATTTGGTCATACGAAAATTCGACTCCGCGATAATTTAGCGGTACCAAATCGTTCGATTTCGATCAATCGTTCGATGATTGTTAGTTCGTGTGAGAATCTTACTAGCTACAACTTAGCACTACAAGAATGTAATCATTCGATAATTATCGCTGACGCGAAACTAACATTGCGACGTTTTCACCTTACAAGGTTTTACCATAACGTAATTTGGCTCACGAGAATGTGTCGAGCGAGATTCTACGGACGAGCTTTTGTCCGGATCTTCGCTTGCGCACATGGACGGAGCACTGTCCTGATCAACATTGCATGAGTAGCATGCCGTAATAATATTGTGTAAAGAAACGATACTCAGTCGCTTCTCCATTGTCAAAATTGAATATGGATGTGAGTAGATACGCATCAAGATTTCAGATGAATGCGAGTAGATCCGCATCAAGATTGAATATGAATGTGAGGAAATGTGAGACAAGAACGAGCTGTAATGTTTCTGCTCCATTTGAAACTGTTCCTGGTTGCTGATAGTTTCCACATGTGGGAGTTGGTACCACGGAGCCTACCAGTCTATCGTACCATCATGGCTGAGCCTGTGGGTGATTTCGCGGCTGTTTGCGCAGTTGTTCACAAATTTGGTGTTTATGTCGCGTGATTTCCCAAAGGAGCTGTCTGTGTAAATTACAGTCCCCTAAGGACTCGTTTTCGCTGGGGTTAAGCCGATGGTATCAGACAAATTTCGCTGGAGGAAAACAAAATTGACTACATGGTAAATTACCAGAGGATGCACAGGAAATTACCCTTTGCTTTCTGGTATAATACCCCACACCCACTCTCAACTTTGACCTGCAAGCCTGCATGGGTCAACTATGCATTGCTGAATTTAAATCATGTTACGTTTTTCTAGGATGACACGCGTGATTACCTCTGCTTGACCCATGGCAGCAGAATGTAGCTGTTATTGCTCGGATCACACACGTGGTTACTCTGATCAACCCATGGCAGCAGAACATAGCTGTTATTGCTCGGATCATACGCGTGGTTACCTCTGATCGACTCATGACAGCATAATGTAACTGTGTTAGAAAACCCAGTAGAAAACCATTTCGAAGACAGGTACCAATTGACAGCTCTACCATATTTAACCTCTGGATAAGGTAATTGGTGGGGTGGGAGCAGGGGAATATTGACCAAATTATGGCTGGCGCTCGGCGGTTCTTCCCGGCTATAGATGCACTGCAAACCGCAAATGGGAGTTGGACATGTATCGTGATGAGGACAGACATGGGCATTAATTCCTCCATTTCCTCCGAAGCTGTGTTTGCACGCCCTGATCAATGAGCAAATAAAACCCTGCCTTTATTTCGTTATGATTTAATGTAGCACAATTCCAACGCTGTGCATTGCTTTCGAGCCAGGTCATGCAGCCCATGTTGAAAACAAAGCTGGGACATGCAACAGTGGATTTACCAGGCAAGTTAACGAAGCAGATATTGGCAAAGCATATTTGTTTAAGGGCGTGTGTAATTTTCCACATGTCAGGTCAGACAGTCGCCACATCAGCAAACAATTATGTAGATCGGATTACAGTAGACTAGTGTGGATTACAAAATACTGGTGTGACATGGCACACCAACATTTTGGAACCAGCGTGACATAATGGTATGCACATTCAGAGCGCGTCCTTTCACCACTCAACATCGATCTTCTTCCTGGACGAGTGCAAGCGAGAACTTCCACTACACTGACTCAGACTCAATTTTTACTGAACGAACTCCACTCGTCATGTAAAACATTTTTTCACGTCTACACCATGTTGCGTGATTATACATACAACATGTGTGACTTGTATGCATGAGAAACAAGGCCAACCAGAGTAACACATATCGGTTCTACATATACCACATGTAACACACAACACATATATCAGGAAGCATACACGCATGCTTCTGTTACCAACGTGTGAAGGCTCATTTGATTTCGCAAGGTGTAATTAAACGTTAATGGAAGCATGCGTTGATTCCCATACGGTTAGAATAGCATATGGAAGCACTCATCTTTTCTTCACGCTGTTTTTAGTTCACCAGACTTAATGTGATACCGTAAATGTATGTTTGATACATTTTCCCAGCTGAGGCGGCGACTATTTTGAGAACCGCCAATGTTCATTTTTCCATATATAAATGTGATATCCGATCAGTGAATACGATACAAAAATTGGAATTTTACCCGCCTTTCACTAAGCTCACCTTTCTATCCCAATTTGCGTGGACATTGGAAAATTATCCTCTCAACATTGCATATGTGAATGCATTTTTTTTCATCTAACACAAATCACTTTCGCCACGAAAAACAATTGTTCCATTCAAAAAATTCGAAACAATGCACTTTGTTCAAATGGCTAACACTAATGTAATTCGAAGATCAGATTTGGAGTGAAAGATATTTTGCATCCTTTTAGAGCTGCAATTATTTTATTTGCGTGTTTATTTCCGGTGCTAGATTTCAAATCAAAGTTATATCACTCCAAGTTGGACCTGCTCTTTTAATTATGTTCTTGGCTGCTTTCACCGAGGTGTGTTCTTTGAGGTACGCGCAACTTTGTTCAAGGATGGTTTCACGAACAAAACATTTTACAGCGGAACTTAGTCGGTGCCGGTCCAGCTAGCCTCTGACACGTAGCCGTGACGTCATGTCACGTGAACTGCGTGATATCAGCCCGGCGGAGGGTGTCGTGCTGAACATGCGACATGAGCTGAGCGGGGCTTCAAGGTGTTGGTATCTGGTCCGTGGCCGGACCTGACCGACGTATCATTCTCGCAGACTGGTGTTGGACGGCCAGAAGGGCAGCTCCGGTGACACGGTGATGCCGCTGGTGATGCCCGTGTACCCGGCGGTGCGCAACAACCTGTGTCACCACGTGGCGCCGCCCGCCTACTCACCGGAGCGGAACCATCTGAAGGAGGAGTGTCGGTACCGCTGCAGCTGGCGACTGGCCACCATCTGTCTGGCGCTGCTCTGCTGCCTCCTGCTGGCGCTCATCGCATACTTCGCAGGTACGTCCTGCTCCTGTTCCTGCTCCTGCTCCTGCTCCTGCTCCTGCCCCTGCTCCTGCTGGTGCTCACCGCATACTTTCGCAGGTACGTCCTGCTCCTGCTCCTGCCCCTGCTCCTGCTGGTGCTCACCGCATACTTCGCAGGCACGCCCACCTCCTGATGATGCTCACTGCCTACGTTGCAGGTACGTCCTCCGCTTGATAGTGTTCATCCCTTCTTCGCATACACACCCTCTCCCACTGGTGCTCACTGCATACATTTCGGAGGTATATCCCCACCTTACTAGTGCACCTCGTTCGACGGATGTACTCCAAAGCCCACAACGCTCAATTTATTACACTAGCAGGGGTGGGGAGGGGAGGATGGATAGTTGGAGAGAGAGAGAGAGAGAGAGAGAGAGAGAGAGAGAGAGAGAGAGAGAGAGAGAGAGAGAGAGAGAGAGAGAGAGAGAGAGAGAGAGAGAGAGAGAGAGAGAGAGAGAGAGAGAGAGAGAGAGAGAGAGAGAGAGAGAGAGAGAGAGAGAGAGAGAGAGAGAGAGAGAGAGAGAGAGAGAGAGAGAGAGAGAGAGAGAGAGAGAGAGAGAGAGAGAGAGAGAGAGAGAGAGAGAGAGAGAGAGAGAGAGAGAGAGAGAGAGAGAGAGAGAGAGAGAGAGAGAGAGAGGGAGGGAGAGAGAGAGAGAGGATAACATCTTAACACCTTGACGAAGAAGTCGGAGGTGAAGTTCATCGTTATGCTGCGATTGGGTCGCTTTTGGTGAAGGTATGCGTCGTTGCCGCCAGTCCCACTGGTGTGTGTTTTCTGCCGATATAATTATCATTAAGCATAACATCAATGCGTAGATAGCATATGACTCCTCATTAAGCATAATCATGCCTTAGGGTCACAGACATCAGAATTTATAACCGATATCCGGTGCAGACGTCCTCAGACAAGATCAGTTCCCCATGGTATCATCGGCCCAACATATTAGTTAAAACCATAGAGATATTCCTAATGACTCGTTGATGATAGTTACAGCAAAATTGCTGCTCACGATTCCATGCCTGCACCGAGGAACCGGAGCGGCGCTGGTTTCAACCATCGCCGGCACGGAAATTATAATATCAGAACTGACTCAGCATAGAACTCACGTTTAATGAGCAGCACGCGGCTCGACTGCAAAGCAAACACTTCCTGTATAGCGATCCATTTGGCCTCGAGGAGGCACTCAAAGGAAGCTCCGAGCACGGAGAAAGCGAATCCCAGCGGCGACTGCGTCGCTCAGCACGCGACTGTTCATCGACGACGACGTAATTTTCGCTTAGTGCGCCGCTTCTATCGGTGTCGATTTGCGCGGACCTCTTGGGAGTTTGTGTCGGCAACGATGACGCGTCCGAACTGCCAGCTGCGCCGTGCCATCTTCAAACTAGCACCGACGTGGCGTATTGGGCGGCGAGTGTGCCCGCGTCAGCAGTAGGCAGCCAGCCAGAGCAAGCGTTCTCTGGAGCTTGTTCACTTTCACAGCGACTCTATGGTCTATGGTTGCTTGTTCCATCCCTCATGAGTTCGCTTGTCTTATGAAGTATAAAGGCAGGCAGGATGTCCAGTTTTCTGCAGTCTGTCAGGAAGTGTATCCGACCTTGTGTGAGTGCTAGTTTATGATTGTGTTTAATGAAAGTTGCCATCTCCTGAGAGCGACCACCCCTAGGTAACGATTGTATAACTTGGAGAATGGTTGGCATGGACACTATTATAATCATTACAAAGCTGGTCAAGCACTACATTGGCATGTCAACGACCAGTTTTGTAATACATATTCTACCATGATTTGCATCAAGTCATGAATGGGTTTAGGAAACCAGGCGAAGAGATGTTAATCAGATCGAAAAGTGTTCATGGACACATTTCGATTTGATTAACAGTACATGAATTTGATTATGTACAATCACATTCATTTATTCATTTTAGCCTTCCACTAGGCAGGCCATTAGTGGCCAACTGTGGGCGCTGCGATCGCTTTGGCCACTTCGACGCAATACGGATGCTGCTTTTTCGACAAAGCAACACGCGTCACCATCGACTTGATTTTATCTGAACCGCGTGGATCCGTTGGACCACTTGGCATCACGCGTGCAGTCTCCTCGGCTGGTGAGATGAGAGGTGCCTGGGGCTGCTTCGATGAGCTCATCGAGCAATATAGATATTGCGCCATGACCTGTACCTGCAGCTTGGGCACACAGATTCCTTCAACAAATTAACATTGCTAATGCATAGTGGCCGTTGGATATTCTCGTTGCATGCACATGCCATCAATTCACGAGCGGGAAGCATGGGGGCCCTTTTATGTGGCGCTCACGGACGATGTAAGTAATGCTGCAGGTCTACCTTTAAGTAAATGTTGAATGATTTTCTCTTGCCCTGACCTGTGCCATTTAATGCCAATATAAGGCACCATTGGGGGCGCTGGACGAGCGACGGTAGGTGTTCAATGCGCAGTCTAGGCGAATGTCACTCCGTTTAGTACCAATCACGGCGGCAATTTTGGGGCCTTATATTGCCGCACGCTTGCAGACATGCACGGGCCGCCCACATAACCTCCGATGTGGTAGTCGCATCAAATAGCGCCACGAAATGCACTGCTGAGCACCTCTTCTCTGCCAGGGTTCGGAGGCAAAGACTCCGGACTAGAGCTATGATTGCCTTCCATCTGCACTGGCCTGTCGAACGGCGATCGACTGCGGCGAAAATTCCATGACAAGCTGTCGGGGGAATACGTCTTTGACAAACAAATGAGTTATTTCCTGTGAAATATTGTGATGCAGGCTGATCAAAATGTAACGTTCAAGAATAAGTCAATATCTGAGTGAAGAAGCAGCACCAGAAACACTGTAGCAAAAACAAAAGGAAAGGCTTCAAAATTGTGACAGTGCTGTCGGGGCGGGCCGGGTCAATCATCAGAAGTCGTTTCGTTCCTACACGGGAGGAGAATCGCTCCACCTCTGCTTTTGCTGGAAAAAAGTATGTTCTCTTCTATGGATTATGGATTAGGCTACGGATTGAACTTTTCAGGCTCGGATCCAAAATTGTTCGTGTCTGCGCGCTTCCCTCACTTGGTGAAAATGTGCAGGCTTTTTAGGCAAATCTGCTTAAAAGTGTCAAAGCTGACACTTTTCGTCTGTTGGGGCCTCCCTGTTATTTCAAATCCTGAATCTGCTGTTAGCTTTCGAGGGGTCAACTCTTTCCCAAGGAGCCAGTGGACGAAGGATTGTCTCTCTCAGTCTGTGGCGGGTGGCTGCTTCAAACGGTGACGAGTGAAGTGCGACACCCATGGCAGATATTTGAAAATACGAACCTATGCCAGCTTCAGGGCGTTTTTATTTTCTCAGGATGCGTGGAATGTTCGAAAAAGCCATCGAGGGATTCTTCCAATAGTCGATATCGAAATTTCGCAGAAGTATATCGCGACTTATTTATATACATATATATATATATATATATATATATATATATATATATATGTATATATATATATATATATATGTAATAATATAAAATAAATATAAATATATAAATAAATATATAATATATATATAATATATATATACATGTATATATATATATATATATATATATATATATATATATATATATATATATATATATATATATATATATATATATATATATATATATATATATATATATATATATATATATATATATATATATATATATATATATATATATATATATATATATATATATATATATATATATATATATATATATATATATATATATATATATGTGTGTGTGCGTGTGTGTGTGTATGGGTGTGCAATATGTATGCGCTTCTTTTGGATTATGGTGACCTAGCCACGCAGCGAATTTCGGAGCAAGTTTAACCCAACCCTGAGAACGTCTGGACCGTGTCAAATTGTCCAGGCCAACACTTCGTTAAGTGCATTCTTCTCGGCCGGTTCCAGTCTGCCGCTCTCAAAGTGGCACACAGCGCTGGAAGGCTGCTCTTAGTCGGATAGGTTTAATTCCCAGTTTCACCGACAATTCAGCGCCACCGAATATCCCACGAATTCCCTGTCCAGTAATACGTGTTCGATTCTCAGCCACGGCGCGCCTTAATTGGCGTATGACTTTAAACCTTGATGGTGACTGGCCACATTGGACGAATTTCATCAGCAGGAAACATGCTCAAATTGTTGCAGCCTTGATCGTCGCTACCGAAGTATGCAAACAACCATACTGAATATGCCAATATAAATGCGTTGGAATTTAACGTATGCTACGCTTAATGTCAAAGCAATAATCCCTGCTGCGGGTAGATTTATTTGTGAGCAAGAGCGAAACCGGTATGTCCGGTACACAATTTCATCTGAGAGGCCCAACCTGACGCGGCCCGACCGTCTCGATTTTGCAACCGCATTGATTTTGAGGTACAACGTTTCGCGTTCTATGTTCTCCACTCGATCAGACGTGCCCTGTTAGTTTGATGTTCACCGAATGCGTCCCAGCAATCTTCATGAGGTGATTTAAATATGTGTTGCAAGAAAAGGCTTCGCGGCGGTATTTTCGCTTGCGGAAAACTTTCAACGTTTTAGGCTGTAATAAACGTGCATCATTTCAGTTTCTAAGTTTCTTACGCTGAAACCTGTTCTCCTCATGTTGATATTTACCACCTTCCATCACAATACTTCTCCAGAAGTACTCTTAATCTTTGTCCAAGTACAGGGGTTCGTAGCGGCATTCTTGCGCGCGATGGGCTTACCGTACACCTCGCAATGCAGCCGGCACTAGCCATATGTCCTGGATGGCGAATAGATGAAGCGATCGGCCTATAACCGGAGGTTTCGAGTTTAGTTTCGGTGAAGAATGATGCTTTCTATTTCTGTCTTTATTAATGCACCGTAGTGAATGTATCACATCTCAAGTCGCTTGATTTCAGCATACATGATTGGAGGCGCCAGCCTGCATAATCAAAGGCTATCCCTGATATGCACAGATATTCAACCGTACTGTGCTTTTCGCATTTTCCCTCGCCCGTCGAGCATTATCATAGGTGCCTTATGCTGGCTTCAATTATTGCGAGCGAGGGAGAAACTCGAGCGAGTCTACTCCCGTGCACACACGACAAACGGTCCTCTGTGCGAGGGCCGGCCAGCCAGATGCCGGCTCCGTCATGACCTCATGTCACATGACGTGCACTGCCCACGGCCGGGTGACTACTTGGCCAGAGTCATGGAGTGGATGGAGCCGAGCTGAACGGCTGCATGCGGAGTAAGCTGAGAGGAAAGGCCGTGGAGCAAAAAGACCCGTGACCCAGAACACCGCGTGGCACGTATGTTAGGTAGATGATTTAGCATAGTTCAGCTGAATTTGAGGTTCATCATAGTCGGCAGATGAGCCTAATTTCGACAAGGTTGCAGCCAGTTTCGGCTTGATTAGATTGTGGTGCAACGCACACATGTCGAAATTGCAGGCCATATTTGCACAATCGGAATTATTGTCTAATGCTCCATGACGAACATGGACCATGCATCCTAAGTTTTAACACACTATGTCAACTTGACAAAATCCTACCCTCGCTCGTCCAGCGTCCTTAATGGCGCCTTGTACTGGTGTACCTGTGCTGGAACATGGAGAACAGAATCCCACGTCTTACCCTCGCTCGTCCAGCGTCCTTAATGGCGCCTTATGTTCGTATACCTGTGCTGGAACATGGAGAACGGAAGCCCACGCCTTACCTTCGCTCGTCCAGCGTCCTTAATGATGCTTTATACTGGCGTACTTGCGCTGGAATATGGGAGAACAGAAGCCCGCGTCTTACCTTCGCTCGTCCAGTGTCCTTAATGACGCCTTTTACTGGTGTACCAGAAGCCCGCATCTTACCCTCCCGCGTCCAGCGTCTTAATGGTGCCTTATACTGGTGTAACAGAAGCCCGCGTATTGCCCTCGCTCGTCCAGCGTCCTTAATGGCGCCTTATGCTGGTGTTATCTTTCATGCATGCATGACATGGTACGCGCTGTGCAACCACTTCCCCTGCCTTCTTTCGTAATGACTCTCGGAATCTTCTGGATGGAATTATGTAATTCGGGTGATATTTTAGTGTGGTCAAGGTCGCCATGTCCGGAACCTAAAGGTGTGCCATTTGTGCTGTGTCCATTGTTGAAAGACTGTTGAATTGGCGGAACCGTTCAGAAACATGAACTTGTTACCAACTCGCCAGATAATAAAATGAACGCCCTGTTTGACATGCTGTTCTTCATTTCCGCACAAGCTCACAAAGATGCAGCACAAGCTACACCGAGGTGATATTGACTCGCCCCTTTTATCCGCCGGTCTGCACTTCAGCGATAGATGCATCACAATATGTACCAGTAACATGAACTCGCCAATTTGACCCACCGCTCTGCATTTCAGCAAAAGGTTCACAAAGACGCAACACAATCTGTACCAGTAACATGGACTCGCCATTTAACCCACCGCTATGTACTTCAACGAACAGTTCGCATAGACGCATCACAATCTGTACCAGTAACACGGACTTGTCCTTTAACCCACCGCTCTGCACTTCAACAATCGGTTCACATAGACGCAGCACAAGCTGTACCAGTAACATGGACTCGCCCGTTAAACCCACCGCTCTGCATTTCAGCGACCGGCTCACATGCTGGCGGCTCGGAGCAGTCGCAGTGTGTCTACGTGGAGGACGCTGTGGTGATGGCTCCTGACAGTACACAGCACCTGGAGGTCACCACAGCATCAGGTCAGTCTCCCGGCAGTACACAGCACCTGGAGGTCACCACAGCATCAGGTCAGTCTCCCGACAGTACACAGCACCTGGAGGTCACCACAGCATCAGGTCAGTCTCCCGACAGTGCACCACACCTGGAGGTCACCATAGCATCAGGTCAGTCTCCCGACAGTGCACAACACCTAGGTCACCATACATCACCCCCACAGTACACACACCTGAGGTCACCACAGCATCAGGTCAGTCTCCCGACAGTCTCGACAGTGCACAGCACCTAGAGGTCACCATAACACAGAGGCAGTCTCCCGACAGTACACAGCACCTGGAGGTCACCACAGCATCAGGTCAGTCTCCCGACAGCACACAACACCAGGAGGTCACCACAGCATCAGGTCAGTCTCCCGACAGTGCACAACACCTAGAGGTCACCATAGCATCAGGTCAGTCTCCCGACAGTACACAGCACCTGGAGGTCACCACAGCATCAGGTCAGTCTCCCGACAGTACACAGCACCTGGAGGTCACCACAGCATCAAGTCAGTCTCCCGACAGTGCACAACAACTCAAGGTCACTACAGAACAAGGTCAGTCTCTCGAAACCTGAAGGTCACACAGCATGAGGCCACTCTCCCGATATCTGGAGGTCACACAATAGCGGCATATTTTCCAGATTCCTGACTAGTGTTTGCTACATTATTAGGTTACTCGGGATTCTTCAGCAGCCACAGTAACAGATGGACCTGGTTGCCACACGTATACTAATATCACCTTAATACTTAGCAAAATGACGAGTTTTTTTCCATCACATTTCTTTCCGTTCTGAGCTATTTGCGAGTCTCAATTATCAGCCTACTTAGTACATAATGTCATGTATTCTCAATGTCATTGACGTTTACTTTTCTCGGTTTGTCCGTGCACCGGAAAACGTGGCAGGGTGGCAAATTTCAACTGCTACCACGCCAACTTTGTTTCCTAGTAGTGGTGTCTCGTCTGCCTGCACCCACCCATACGTCTGCGTCTCCAAGGACGCTATCTCGAGCCATACGCTGGAGCACCATTTCCTCAGCGACACCGTAATTTCCGTGCGGTCCCACCATTATGTCGTCTAGTTAGCTGGCGGGTGGGGCCACCTCAAAAGCGGATGTCTACTTTGCCGGCGCTGCTGCCGGCACGCACAGCGCACCCAGACTTCTCTGGCCAGCCAGTATCTGGCCAGTAAAACTGGCCACTGAGATACCACTGGCCAGTATCTCAGTGGTCGTCTGGCGCGGCAGGGTCTCAGCATGCTGCGTCGTGACCAAATGGTGTCTCAAAACGATCTGGCCGGACAGGGCATCAGTGCAGGTGTTATAGAGTGGCGTCTCAGTGCACCCTGACGGAGTAGGATTTCAGCACAGGTCTCGCGAGGAATTTCCTCAGTGAACTCACGAGGCGGTGTATCGGTATACCCTGGTAAGAGAGCATCTCAGTGCATATCAGTTTAAAATGAGGCTTAGTACATTTCGGTGAAGATTCTTCTTCCACAGAGTATTTAATCATTTCTAGTGCATGAATGCATTTCTGTAACAAACATAAACTTCGTCATTAAGTATCCATTAGAACATATTTCTCAATACTTAGCTGGTGATTCGGATTGTCGATACATGACTGGCGAGACATTCCCTTGGGGGAGGTCGTTGGTGCGCATTGGTGCAGTCCCGGTAAACAACTCTCAATTTTGCGACGATGGATTGTGGTGCTCGTTTCACCAAGGCTTCGCGCTTCCGTATTTCTACAAGTCTATCCGATTTCGAGGAATAAATCACTTCCGGTCACCTAGGTGTAGTTCAAGGTGAGGCCATCTGGTACACTTTGACTGGAATTTGCAGTAGGTGGGGAGTTTGCAAATAGAGGCCCAGTGTGGCATATGGCACGCAACAAGCGGCGATGGAGTTAGACACGTTCATTGAATCACTCAAAATTACGCGGATCAGAAGACAAATCACAAGTAGCCTGAGCTGGGGAGGACTCTTTGAAGAAGTAATTAGTCATCGATGGTTTTTATGGCACAGAAACGCGAAATCCCTGCAAAATCTGGCTTTAAGAACCGATAATATCTCCTGGATGGAGTGTATTATAGTCTATGCTAATTATGTCTCCACTATTGTCATTGCGGACGTGCATGATTTAAGTAGATGTTTAATCTGGTTTTCAGATCAAGCGAAGTTTAAGCAGTGCACAATGTTAAGTTGGAAAAGGGAAGGTTTTCATTAATTAAACGATCTTTTACGTGATACTGGTGAGGTATTAACACTTGCTCAGATAGAACATCGATTAGGAATTAGGGTGAACATATTGTACTATATTGGCTTAATTCGAAGTCTGCCAAGGGAGTGGAGATGTAATGGATACAAGGTGAAGCTTTGCAAACCGATTGTACATCCATTTGTCCCCAGCATACATGAAGCGGGTCATGGTGCTAAGGTATTTTACATAAAACTTCTTGAACGTAAATACCAAGAGAAGTCCTAACATTTGGGAAGGTTTTTTGGGGGAAAGGGAGTTAGGTAGTATTGATTGGAATGATGCATATGCAGCTATCTACCAGAATGCTCTTTTGGTTCAATATCAAATGTTGCAGTATAAAATTATAGCTAATATGCTTGCGACCAATGTACTTTTGTACCGCATAAAAGTTTTGGATTCCGACCTATGTGGAAGATGCCAGCGGGAAAGGGACTCATTAATACACAAACTGTGGGATTGTGAACACGTTAAAACATTTCGGAACGGTGTAAATCAATGTTTGAGATTATTAGCTGAAGTTGGTGACTTTATGTTTGGAAACAAGAGGTTCCATTGGGTGTGCATTGGAATGCTTTCGTGAGTCATGCTGTTATTGTAGGAAAGCGTATATGTGCCGGTTCGTATCTTAGTATTACAATTTTGAAAACACGTCTTCTGTATGACAGGAACATTCAGGAAGTGATTGCTATTAGGAGTAGGAGCAGGGTCAGCTTTAATAAGAAATGGTGCGTTTCCTTTTCTTGATTTGTTAGATGTGTTGATCGATGTAGGAAGAGAAGATGAGAGAAAAAAACTGTGAGCCGGTTTCTTGCCTATTATCCGTATGTTGATTTTCGTGAGTCCCAAGCATGTATTCGCCACGAGGTGTGTGCATTTTCGATGAGTGAGGGAACACTTCTATCTTGAAGTTTGGCATAGTTAACCTGCTTTACTTATCGCCGTGTATGATCGCATTATGATTGTGTTTGTTTGTTTGATTTTGTCTTTTGTTTTGACGTAGGTGTGCTCGTGTAGTTTTGTGTTTTTGCATGGCTTTGTATCTGTGTGTGTGTTGTAGGTAAGGGCATCCGTAACTGGGCATTGGCATGTGGAAGTTTCTTCTAATAAACAATTAATTTATTTTAAAAAACTGCACACGAACACGGGGAAAATTGAACCCTGCAGGATGCTTTCCCCGTACTAAGAATGAGACAAAATTTGCGAAGTTTGGAGTGGTCAGTCAGTGCAGCAGTGCGATAATGGTCTTCCAGCCATTCTATTCTAGCTTTCATGAGGTGTTGTTGTGTCGTTACTATTATTCAACTTCCAAGCATTCATGTATATATTTGTCATACCAGGAATGCTACGATGCAGGCGAGATCAGCGCAGATCAGGTCAGGTCAGGTTGGGAAAAATGTAACTCCAAAAATTATCGATTTGACTTCGAGTTGTCAAGGCTGCTGATGAAGTTGTCAAGGCTGCAGGAGGAAGCTGACTTAAGACCTGTTCGCAAACAGTCTGGACAGCTTTAGTGCATCAGCTTCCAGAAGCCTTCAGCAATTTAACGATCGGTGTCACTGCTGTCATTTGGCGCCAAAATGTTTGATAAAATCGCTCGCGATCAACTCATGCATCAAGTTCGTCCCTACATGTCTCCATCCCAGCATGGATTCATCCCGCATCGCTCTTGTGCTACCAATCTAGCATCATTTTATCCCATGGATGGGGAGCAATCTCTGACGGTGCTCAGTTGGATGCAGTGTACACGGATTCTTCTAACACATTTGAAACGTAGTCCATCGTATTCTGTTGTATAAGCTGGAGCGTATGCACGGTGTTAGTGGGCAAGCGCTGGACTGGCTGAAGTCGTACCTGGGGAGACGAAGAGGCAGATAGTGATATGCACTCAATGGGAAGGTGTCTGATTGGGTACCTGCTGTGTCGGGCACTCCCGAAAATGGATTGATCTTCCCGCTGTTGTTCTTTCTCTTTGCCAGCGACCTGTCACCTATAGTGAAGACAAATTGTCTTATGTTTGCTGATGACCTCAACATTTTTCATAAAATAAGGAACCAAAATGATGCCCGCACATCACAGAAAGACGTTGGGGTTTGGGGTTGCCCCCCCCCCCCCCCCCCAAACTTCTTGGGGTGGGGGAGAAGGGCATCGGGTGTTTTTTGTCCATTCATTCTATGCAACGTCCGTTGGCATGATGCTGATGATCGAAAATATTGTGGGGGGAGGGATGTGTGGGCTCTCTCTCGCCCTCGGCAGAGCCGGGAGGAGGGGACAGGGAGTGAGCGAGGAGGGCAGTTATTGGCTTCTTGACGGCAGATAGATACGAGGCTCTGGAAAGACTGCATAATCCTGTGGCAAAGAGTTTGGCTGAACGGTGATTGTGCGGCCTGTTCCGCGCTCAGCCGATCATTGGTGGGAACACCGTGTCATCACACACTGATGTATCGGCTACTGCGGAACGACATGTGATACGCTGAAGAGCTGGCATCTATGTTCAGCTTATGCTGCAAATCAAGCAGAGTTTTCCTCCTCTCTTGTATCGATCGTAGGCCTACCGATGGCCAGTATTTGTCGAAACCGCTAGCAGATGTACATGTATTGAGGTGTCTTGCCTTCACATTTGCACACGTTCCTTGTTCTCCTTTATGATGAGGAATGTGGTGAAGAATGCAATCATTGCTACCATGTCTAAGGCTGCGGTTCTCCTCATCCGCCCTCTTTCTCCGTTGACACATATATTTGCACGTAATATATACATATACACACCAACACGCACACACACACACACACACACACACACACACACATATATATATATATATATATATATATATATATATATATATATATATATATATATATATATACATATATTTATATATATATATATATATATATATATATATATATATATATATATATATATATATATATATATATATATATATATATATATATATATATATATATATATATATATATATATATATATATATATATATATATATATATATATATATATATATATGTATATATATATATATATATATATATATATATATATATATATATATATATATATATATATATATATATATATATATATACGTATATATATACATGTGTGTGTGTGTGTGTGTATGTATGCATCCTTCTCTGCACCACTTCTGGGAGTGGGCTGAGGACCATGTCAGCTCTCTTAGCTTGAGGAACAGCACAGTTCACACGTTTTGCAGTGACCTCCACAACTCGGCGCCAGCCCAGGCCGTAGCACTCCTCGGGGAGACATGACTCTCATGACCGTGATCTACTTGTGTTCCCCAGTACACCGGTGTATTCGGCCCGCAAGATGCATACCACCCTGACCATGTGTGGAGGATGTCTGCACTTGGCAGTGGAGCACGCCACGCGGCTGGTTTCGAGAAATTGCGAAAATAAACTGCTGAGGATATATACTGAGATAAAATATTGGAAGCCAGCCCTACATCATGGAAATGGTGCACGCTGGAGCAAGTGATGATCTTATGGAGATCTGACAGTTGCATTATGGGGTGCCTCGGCTGATCTGGGCTTTAATATCTAAGCTAAGGGCTGGGCAATTGATGCGTAGTGAGTGCATTACCGCCTGGTTTTGGTGGTTCAACTGCATAAAGCGAGGCTTAATTAGGTGATACGATGCTGGCCATCGTCCAGCATGGCCTTTGCGGCTTATTTTAACAATGCGGCTTATTTGAGAAAGTGTGGCCAATGCGAAGGAGAAGGTAAACCCGGTGCGGAACAGTACTTGATACGTGACAATGGGTCTTCAATATTTATTATTGCCGCACAACTTTAGCAACATCATCAGAAATTCAGTTTTCAGTGTAATGGCAATGAGATACCGTGATATATTCATGGCAATTCAGAAATTGGAAGCATTGCATTCTTGACCGTCACTTCGTCCGGGAAGGTACAGTATTAGTTTTGACATAACATACAAATTGAGGACCGACTAAACCCATGTACACCAAGCGATGTTAACACGGGTGAAGAACATCTTGTGTGCTTCTATTTAGCTGACATTAAGTTAAATTCGGTCTTCCTGAGGCCATTCATTTTTACATCAAGTTTCTCCATCCTTCGTGATGGAGATATCAGATGTGAAAATGGATGGCTTTGGGGGAAGACCGCATTTGAAAACAAATTACTTGAATCATAGCCCCCCAAAATATCCCTCACTCCAGCTAACATCGTTCTGATTGAACATTTTGCTGTCACATCAAAACAAGCACTTTTCCCGGGCCTCTTCATTACGAAGCAAATGGAGATGATATCAAAATGGAAGACCTCGGAACAAGGGCGTAGGAACTGTTCGAAAGGCGGGAAAGGGAGGCAAAAGCTAGTTTGAAGTGATTACTTCCATGCAACGGCCATATGGACAATGTTAAGCTCGTCCAAAGTTGGAGGCGCTGTCCTCTCTACTCTACCCCTCCCCCTTTCTTGGTTTCCAAGCTCATGCCTCGGAGGGCCCGAATTTAAAACCAAATGAATTGAATCTATGCCAAAAAGACAGCCATGCAACGGCTCTTCCTAACATCGCTCTCAGTGCGTTTTTTTTAGTTATGCCCCCATTGTTTAAATTGAAGTTGGAAATTAATTTTCGCCTCACACGCCTCATGCTACACGCAATTGCGGCAGAAGGCCTCCGCATGTAGTTCACTGTCTTGCCGCTCGGCGGTGCTAGTGAAAATGAGCCACTGTGATCCGCATCGAATTGAATGGCTGCATTAGCTGGATACTGTGGACCCATTAGCTGGGTACTATGGTTCCATTATCGGGGAGCCATGTCTGCATCAGCCCGGTGATCTGGCTACAGTGCCGGTGGACGGTGGCGGATGTCTGCATCAGCCCGGTGATCTGGCTACAGTGCCGGTGGACGGTGGCGGATGTCTGCATCAGCTCGGTGATCTGACTACAGTGCCGGTGGACGGTGGCGGATGTCTGCATCAGCCCGGTGATCTGGCTACAGTGCCGGTGGACGGTGGCGGATGTCTGCATCAGCCCGGTGATCTGGCTACAGTGCCGGTGGACGGTGGCGGATGCAGTCGCACGACTCAGCGGCGGATAAATTGGTTCGGAGTGGCCGAAACACTGCGTTAAAGTGAGCCGAAAATCAAGCAATGATTTCTCAGCTGTTCTTCATATTTGCAATGCCACTGATCGGGTACCAAGTCCGCAGTTGTCACGCTGGGTAGCAACCGGGAGACAGTTTTGACGCGGGAGACAGTTGCGAGACAGCTGTATGTCAGGGGTTGTGTATCACGTGGGTAGCAGCCAGGAGACAGTTGCGGCGCGCGAGACGTTGTCTGTCAGGTTTCGTGTGTCCATGAATAGCAGTCTGAAGACGGTGACGGCGCGAGAGACAGCTATATCAGGTGCTGCGTGTCACAGGCGCGTGGCGTGTCGGAAACGTGAGCCTGGAAACGTCAGCCTGGAAACGTCAGCCCAGTCAAACATTTGTCAGTCATCGCGGCCTATGCAAGTGGTGATAGCCATATGGGACAGTGAGCACGGTATGCATATCAGTGACCACGGTATGAGCTCAGTGAGCTCGATATCAATATCAATGACCTCGGAGTGGGCATCGACCCGGTCCGAACAGCTGCATGTGGGTCTGAACCATGGACGGATCCAGGAACTTTGATCAGGAGCAGGACACTTACTCTGTATAGGTGCCGTTTCTCTGAAAGGATAATTCCGCGAGCCTTTTCTACTCTGAAGGGCGCCATCGGCTTAACAACGACTTGAGGTGGTGGTTGGAGGGGAGGGGGGGGGGGGTGTACTCTAGCGTCCTGTATGTGTGCCTTTTCCAGTCGAATGGAGCACCACATCTTGGGAGTGAGGACATGTTCCCCGTTGCCCCCTGGATCCGTCAGTGGTCTGAGCACCTCTGAAGCAGCCAATGCTACCATCGTGATACCAATGGCCAGCTTCGGTGCACGTGTGGTGATCACCTCACACACCGACCGCCACGCTGTACCGTCACGTGCCCCTCCCCACCCCCAGCGGAGCCGGTGGGTCGGTCAGTATCGACGAGGCGGCCCCCTGTCCAGACGGCCGAACCACCGCCGTCCCGCCTGCCACTCAACACGGCCGTCACACACCGAGTGTTGCCACACCAGCTCTGGACTCTGGAGCACGACAGCAGACAGCCACAGGTCAGTGACCTGACCCCGTGACCTGACCCCGTGACCTGATCATGTGGCCTGATCCCTCTGCCACTCAACACGGCCGTCACACACCGAGTGTTGCCACACCAGCTCTGGACTCTGGAGCACGACAGCAGACAGCCACAGGTCAGTGACCTGACGCCGTGACCTGATCATGTGGCCTGATCCCTCTGCCACTCAACACGGCCGTCACACACAGAGTGTTGCCACACCAGCTCTGGACTCTGGAGCACGACAGCAGACAGCCACAGGTCAGTGACCTGGCCACGTGACCTGACCCCGTGACCTGATCCCTCTGCCACTCAACACGGCCGTCACACACCGAGTGTTGCCACACCAGCTCTGGACTCTGGAGCACGTCAGCAGACAGCCACAGGTCAGTGACCTAACCCCGTGACCTGATCATGCTCCTTGCCACTCAACACGGCCGTCACACACGAGTGTTGCCACACCACTCGGACTCGGAGCAGACAGCAGACAGCCACAGGTCAGTGACCTGACCCCGTGACCTGATCATGTGGCCTGATCCCTCTGCCACTCAACACGGCCGTCACACACCGAGTGTTGCCACACCAGCTCTGACTCTGCACAACACAGCCACAGGTCAGTGACCTGCCGACCTGATCATGTCCTGATCCCTCTCACTCAACACGGCCGTCACACACCGAGTGTTGCCACACCAGCTCTGGACTCTGGAGCAAAGCAGACAGCCACAGGTCGTGACCTGACCCCGTGACCTGATCATGTGGCCTGATCTCTGCCACTCAACACGGCCGTCACACACCGAGTGTTGCCACACCAGCTCTGGACTCTGGAGCACGCAGCAGACAGCCACAGGTCAGTGACCTGACCCGTGACCTGACAGTCCTGATCCCCTCCACCACACCCCCTGCCACCCAGTGACCTGATCATGTGACCTGACCTGATCCCTCTGCCACTCAACACGGCCATCACACACCGAGTGTTGCCACACCAGCTCTGGACTCTGGAGCACGACAGCAGACAGCCACAGGTCAGTGACCTGACCCCGTGACCTGACCCCGTGACCTGACCCCGTGACCTGACTCCGTGACACCTGACCCTGTGACCTGATCCCTCTGCCACCCAACACGGCCATCACACACCGAATGTTACCGGCCGGGGTCGGTCGTATAGCCGGGCATCCATCAGCGCCCAATGCCTCGACTGCATTGCCAAAACGCTTCCGCCACCGAGTGACAGCCTCCGCCCACCCGACCCACCACACCGCAAAATAATGGCGCACGTCGGTAAATGGCATCCTCACAACGCGATAGGGATTGTGTTGACTGATGGGCTGTCACATGTTCTGTTTCACTGGCCACTTCTGTAGATGGATATCACATGTGTGCTGTTGGAACGGTACTCCACAAAGCTGTTTACGATGGAAATATCGGTATGTTACGGTACCGAACCGAGATGAGGCCATGCTAGTATCATATAGAAAGGGGCACTGAAATCAGCAAAACATGTGCCTAAATTGATATACATGCTGTTTTGCGGATTGAAATTCTTCCAAGAACAACAAGTTTGACAATATTGTCCCATTAAGCTGTTCAAAACACCTATTTTATTTGAAACTACCCACATCTATTACCGCATACGCCTATGCTGCCAGGTTTTTGGTAGCTTTCCTGCCAAATTCTAAATTTCATCTCGGTCCTGGTCGCCGACCGGAACCCAATTGGTGCGACAGAGATCTAACTACTTTTTGATAGTGATGGGCAAAATTGTCAGCCAATCACAGATAGCCAGTGACTGTAAATGCCACTTATATTGGTGGAAGCTCTTCATTCCACTCAGTTGGTGTATTCGTGCCAAACATGCGCCAATATACTCACCTCGCTACCAGCCGCCGCCCACCAGCAGCGATAGGCGCTTGGTCATCTGACGAAAGTGAACGCAGACCAGCAGTGGGATTGGCTATTAACCTCTGTCATTATACCAGTCCGACCTTTGGCGGCCGTCTTTCCGGCCGACGCATCTCCACCTCCTATTGAAATTGCCAACAGGTCGGATTGTGTGTAGCTCGCCACCGCCAATGTAGTTGGACAGCTCGCCGCCGCCGGGAAACCGAAAGAAATCCGGTTGTTTGGCATGATCTAGTGGATGCCATTCGGATCTTGTCCTGCTCTGTCTTTTGACACCCACTGAGATCTTTTCGCATCCGCCGAAAAACGGTGGCGTGCAGCCCCGCCAAAAATGAAAGTACCTTTTCCTCGATCAGATTTGCGCCTGACGTGAAAATTGCAACCTCAGGTCATGTAAGGTCATTGACCTAGTTCAGGTCAAAAAGGGCCACCTCGAAAAATGTTAATCATGCACATGCAGAAATATTGGAATGAAACCTGCTACGTGGGTGCAATTGAGCAGTGCATCCAAAACGTATCTCTCGCATCTTTGTTTGATGTCAGGTCAGTGTCCTGAAGTAACGGCCAATTTTGGTCCATTTATGGCCAATGTTTCTATGTTTGTAACATGCACGTTCTTCTAACATTTATTTTGATCTTCGTATGCATGTGGAAGCACCAGGAGACGTCTCCTGCATCCTTATCTCCTTTTTCTTTCTCTCTTTTCTAGAGAAGGCGTCTCCTTATCCAATTTGCTTGACCTCCGTGAAGTAGCCTAATCTCAGGTCGCGATAAAGTGTGCAATGTGTGCCTAGAAACTGCAATGTGGGCCTAGCCTAGGCTTGACCTAGATACTACTGCTTTAATGGTTTATTTCATGTTTTCATGGTCTGAATAGTATCAAGCTGCATTGCAAGACATATATTATTATCTCTTGACAGATATGAAATGTGTTTGATAAATCGATTTTTCCTCAAAAACCGCCATTATGATTTTCAAAATTATCCAAAAATAATAAGTATAAGATGTATAATAAGCATATCAATAATATCAAGAAGCAATACCCCTTTCGAACCATATTTGTCGAGGGCATTCCGATGGTACCCAATGGGTGTTCGTGAAACGCTGAGTTTGGAAATTAGACGTGGGCTTTCAAGAAGCTCTCCTCCGAAATTGGGTTTGATGACCTGACCGGAAAGACCTCTCCAGGACGTGTTAACCCGCAAAACAAAGAGATGTGGTTTATTGACTGGGAACGGTGTAGTTCTGGATATCTGCAGGGGAGGTCAGGTCCAGTTCTAGTAACGTCATAGATCGCCACAGATCATCACAGATCCAGTTGGATCTGTGGCATTACGGGAATGAAATGCTTGCGTTAGATGGGCCAAACGTTTCAATGCGAATGATAACCTTCGTTCCAGGTCCAAACAGCCTCCCTCCCCCACCTGCGGGTTGTTGGGCATAAGGCATACTCCTGTGGCTAAAGGAGTTCTACTTGCGCTGATTGTGCATTCGGCACAGCACAATTTATGTCCTTGGACGTCACTTCACATTACGTTTCCAAGCGACCAGCTAGATGAGTTCATACCATTTTCGAGGAAAACCAATCCCACACTCGTGTTGGTGAACTTTCAGCTGTCCTCACTGGAGGTATGTGGAGCCATGGGAGCATATTCAAAGTTATTATGTAGGTGATATCTACATCCTCTCTGCGTAGGTGATATCTACATCTTCTTTGGGTGGTAGCAGCGCCCTCCCATTCTCCAAACAACTCGACATCCCAGTGGGTGTCATTGCCGGGTCCCACTGGACATCCCAGTGGGTGTCATTGCCGCGGTCTCCCTCTTGGGAGGCAACTGTTTCCTTTAATGTAAACTCACTGCCCCAACCTGGCCAGTTGCCAGTACGTTGTAATCGCCATCTTCAAGCAGAAGGTAACCTTAACACTTTCAGCACGTAATGCTCGTGACCTCACACTGTGGGGTATACGTGACCCCCATGGTGCGATAATCGCCACCTACCAGAAGGTATTAATTCTGACCTCCCAATATGTGATAAATGTCACCTTCCTATGATGCCTGGGTCTGCGCCCATCGGCACATGCACCTGTGACACCCTGACGCGTGGCAACTCTGACCTCCTCAGTGGGTGTTACCTGCGAGCCTCCAGTAAGTGGTAACACTGACCTCCTCAGTGGGTGATGGCCCTGACCTCCTCAATCAGTGGTAGCCGTGGCATCCACAGTGAGTGGTACCTGCGACCTCAGTGGATGGTGTCCTTGACCTTCATATTTGGCGGTAACTCCGACCTCCTCGGTGGGTGGTAATCATGACCTCAGTGTGTGGTGACCCTGACCATCTCAGTGTGTGATACCACTGATCTCCCTATCCGGTGGTAACCCTGACCCAGCAGGGGGTGGTAACACTGATATCTGCAGTTGGTGATAACCCCAACCTCCTCGATGGGTGGTAATTCTGACCTCTGCGGGTGGTAACTCTGACCTGATCAGTGGGCCGAAATCATGACCTCAGTGGGTGGTAATCTCGATTTACGTGGTTGGCAACATTGACCTCACTAGTGAGAAGTAACCCTGACCACCCCAGCCAGTGGTAGCCCTCACCTCCCCAGGTGACGGCACCCTGGTAGCCCAGGGTACGGCACCCTGACTTGCCCATCCGGTGGTAACCGTCACACCGACCACAGGTGATAATCCCTGACCTGCCCAGCCGGTGGTAGCCGTCACACCGGCCGCAGGTGGTACCCCCGACCTGCCCAGCCGGTGGTAGCCGTCACACCGGCCACAGGTGGTAACTCCGACCTGCCCAGCCGGTGGTAACCGGTCACGTCGGCCGCAGGTGGTAACCCCGACCTGTCCAGCCGGTGGTAACCATCACGCCGGCCGCAGGTGGTGCCTCCGACCTGCCCAGCCGGTGGTAACCGTCACGCCGGCCGCAGGTGGTAACCCCGACCTGCCCAGTTAGTGGTAACCGTCATATCTGCCGCAGGTGGTGCATCTGAACGTGACGTCTCCGTGGTCGGCCAGCCTGGCCGTGTACGGCAGCCGCAACGTGCCGCCCACCGTCACACAGCACGAGTGGGCGGCGTTCGTGCGTGCCGGCCGTGTGCAGCGGTCGCCGCACCGTCTGTCGCGCTCTGTCCGCTCCAGTGGTCGGCCACAGGCCACCGTCACCGTCACCGAGTACCTCGAGTCGGGCCACTGGTACCTGGCCGTGCTCAACGACCAGCCCGGTCCGGCACTGCTGACCGTGGTGCTGACCGTCGGCGACACGGGCACACTCAACTGTCCGGCAGACTGCTCCCGCCACGGCAGCTGCCACCTGGGCGTGTGCTCGTGCCGACCCGAGTACACCGGCGACGACTGCTCCATTGGTGAGTACACCGGGGACGACTGTTACATTGGTGAGTACACCGGGGACGACTGTTACATTGGTGAGTACACCGGGGAAGACTGCTCCATTGGTGAATACACCAGGGAGGACTGCTCCATAGGTGACTACACCGGAGAGGACTGTTACATTGGTGAGTACACCGGGGCAGGGCTCAAAAAATCCTTTCGGTGGTCGCCGACGAGATACAATTCTGGGAAATTGGTCGCCAACCAGGTACGGGTCCAATGGGGTGGGGTGGGGGTTATTTGGGCTTACGGGCGCATCGACTGTGTTGGTCATACAGCGCTGGGGGGTGAAAGGGGCGGTTGTCCCTCGGGATTGGTTAACATGACATTTTCGAAACATGATTTTTCATGATTACCCACTTTTGCAGATCTGACGGCCTTCCATGCTTACTTCGATTGTTTCATCAGAAATAGATGCCGCTTGGCGCCCTGAGTAAATTTTTGCGCACCAAAATGAGTGTCGCCCTTCCCATAGGAACTCCTGAATGTCGCTCGGAGAGCAAAGTCCCTCGGAGACAGTGGAGGATTAACAAGATTCCCTCGAAGATAGCGAAGAATGACACAATCCGGAGTTCGGCACATAAAGGTGAAAAATCCCAAGCGATCTTCGGCAATTGGACATCAATTACTCGCAATCTTCTACCATGTATATAATATATTACACTTCTAGTCCAGATGAATATTTATCATTCCCATTAGCTGTCATCTTGCATCACATACAAAACAACGAAAAAATTGTAATTACTAATAGGTACAGTAGTTCTACACTTGGACGGTGGTGACAGAACTAGTAGGCTTTTCCTTTAATATCTTCTTAAGCACATTTTTCAGCTGGATATACTTTGCGGAAGAAACATGAAAATACGCTGATATGGATGGAATCTGGTCTATATGAATTTCAGTGGTGCACTTCTAAATAGCGTCTTATCAAAAAATAATTTTCTAGACAATGCAAAATTGGGCATAACTAAGATAACATTTCACACCATTGCCGATCAGTTTTAACCGCGGCAGTGGCGGCCTAACAGCCGCGGCATCGGCAACCTCATAGCCATCACAGTGACCGCCTCACGGGTGCGGCAGCGGCCGCCTCACAGCCATGACCATGTGCGTCTCACAGTCGCAGCAGTGGCCGCCTCATAGCCGTGGCAGTGGCCGCCTCACAGTTGCGGCAGCGGCTTCCTCACAGCCCTGACAACGGCCACCTCACAGCCAGAGCAGCGGCCACCTTACAGTCATGACTGTGGCCGCCTCACAGTCATGACAGCGGCCGCCCCACAGGTGCGAAAGTGGCCGCCTGACAGTCATGACAGCAGCCGCCTCACAGGTGCGGCAGTGTCCGCCTCACAGCCATGGCAGCGGCCGTCTCACAGGTGTGGTAAGTGACCGCCTCACAGTCGTGGCAGTGGCCGCCTCACAGCCATGACAGCCATCGTCTCACAGCCGTGGCAGTGGCCGCCTCACAAACATAATAACGGCCGCTTCACAGCCGTAGCAGTGGCCACCTCACAGCCGTGGCAGTAGTCGCCTCACAGGTGCGGCAGCGGACGCCTCGAATAGTCATCACAAGTATCACAAGTAGTTGCTACCACTTTGCCACATCTCTACAGACGTAAGATGTGCTAAACTCTAAAGGTGCCTCGACGACTTGTAGCGGGAAATCACAGTTCATTCCATCGCCCCCCCCTCCCCAATGCTCGCAAGTATAAAGTTGTTCAATTATTCAAGCAAGGGTTTCTTTGCAGTACTCTTTCTGTGACACAGTCTGCGTGCCACGGCAGGGGCGTTCCGCCGAACGATCAACTGATGTGAGACGTTTTGGTGGTCGTGCTGCGATGTGTGCCAAACAGATGTAGATAAGCCACAGATGTACCACCAGTGCCGATAATTGCACTGCGAGCACGGCAGTTTCTTCAGGACGTGGTAAGCGGCGTGGACGGACTCTGGCGGCAAGGTGTTGGAAATCAACCCGCTAATATGCAGGCGAGACGCAGCCGCCAGTACAGCGCCGACGACACTCTCGGTCGGCGAAGCCTGGATAGCGCGCAGGGCACTGACTATGCGCATGTTGTCTATCTTGTACAACTTCTTGTTGCTGTCCTTGAAGCAGCCACGCGAATCCATGCTCTTAGTTCGGCTCTTGCAGTGCGGAGCCAGGATCGACGTAAAGGCCGATATCCCGCTTACCTTGATGAAAGAAATAGGTTCACACGAAACGCAATGCATGCAGGGAATATAATAATAGGTGATAATGGGGTTAACTGAGCGAATAATGCTAATAATGTTAACTCAACGCGAATAATGCTAATTTGAATTAAAATGTTTGGCTGGCCATAATATATCAATATACTGCACCCACAAACCAAATCTTGCACCCTGGCATCACCCCACTCAGTTGAGCATAGAAGAATATGCGATCGATAGTAATCAGCAAGGGTGGGGGTACATACTACATATACAGCCAGATCAGTGACTGCCGGGGTTGGGAAAAATTGGCTAATCCTGGATTTGGTGCATCCCGAGCATCATCCCCTTGAGGAAATCTTCTTCATTTTTCTCACCTGTAGGTCAATAATGTTTCTTGACAATGAACTGCTCTGTGATGTGCTCAAGATTTACTGGAAAGTACAAGCCGAGATTCTGATGCCATAAGCTGGAATAAAAATATCCTCTCCATATTCAATTACACCCAAACATTTTATCTCTACATCCAGGATTGCAAAGCACAAATCCAGCCTGCTGACTGCTGACATGTACTCTGTCCAACCAGGGTTGAAAGAATGTTCCTGTACTGGATGCTTGTCATCCAGAAAATTATCGTCCATGGGGAATTATCTGAAATATATGGGATTATAATATATGGGACCTTTTCACCAAAAGATTGAGATGTTTGCAAATGACTGCAAACTTCTTCCTGTTTGATTGACATGCCCAAGCTAACTGGAAAATACAGAAAGGAGTTAGTGGTTCAGAAAGACAAAATTACAATTTTTGAATGGAATGTTAAACATTTGCTCTCGAAATGCAACATTAAATAACAAATTCAACCATGTCCAACCCTCCTTGCTTTGAAACTGAAGAATTATATCAGAATTTTGACATACAGCACCAAACTTACATCACATGCACATAAATGCTAGAGCTCATGACAGCTATATTGAAGGGAAATGTATTTAACCAAACTTTACTGGTTTTAAGTTGTTGCCCATGTTGAAGCAACTTGAGAATACATATTACTCTAGACATATCTAGCATAGTTCCAGAAAAAAATGAAATACTGGTACATATCCAGGGATACTTGGCAAAAATTATGCTTCAACGAAGCATTTCTTTCAAGCATAACTCAACACATCTGTACTTGTGCCATGATTATACAGTGCACCAGAATTCTAGCACAATTATTTCAGTTTGAAGTCCAGTATAACATGCATGCATTCTTTTCACACTGGATTTGGATGCTGGAGTCCCATATCCTAGCCATATCCTGGCCAGAGTGGAAAAATACCACCTATTCTAGATATATACTATTCAAGATATCTGGATAAGTAACTTGGGCAAAAATATGCCTGAACAAAGCATATTTTTCAAGCCAAACTTTACACATCTGTGCATGTCCTGGAATGATTGTACAGTGCACCAAAATTCTGGTACAATTACTTTATTTGAAATCCAGCATAATATGCATGTATTCTTTTCACACTGGATTTGGATGCTGAAGACCCATATCCTGGCCAGAGTGGAAAAATACCATCTATCCTAGATATATCATATTCAAAGTATCTGGATGATACCTATGCAAAGAAAAGTACCATCATTGTGCTGTGATCTGTGTGCATATTAGAGTTGCTGTTTTTTTCTTTGAAAAAGAATTGGAAATGGCACAGCAAATTCTGGCATGGCAAGGTGGATGGCAAAAAAAATCAAAGTAAGCAGACCAAATCAGCACCAGCTCTACATTCCAATGCTCTTCCATATAGGTATCTTTATCTAAACCTTCTCCACTTGCCATCTTAGGAGCTTCAGTAATTTGTAGTTTAGACTGTATACAAGACATGCTAATCAGCAATCACATGCTTTTCCTCTGTAAAGCAAAGGTGTTATCATAGGATATCTTATGCTAGGATTTCTAATTTAATGAAATACAAAATGTAAAAGTTAATTTTGTCCCCACAATAGGTGCCAACTTATGATTTGAGGTAATTTTGAATTATTGGACCTTCCAATTCCAACAGTTTATGAACATGGCTAACATGATGTGACCGCTCATTTCCTCTGCAATGCTTACTTTTCAGTTGGCAGGTAGAAGAGCACTAAAAGGTGGCCTTCAATTGGGTAATATAGCATACAAATAATGTTCAAAAGCAGAAGAAATAGCATAACCTAACCAAGCTACCATGAGAAAATAAATATAAAAAATAGAAAGATTTCATACTTATTTCTCAAGATTCATCAAATGAAAAGCCTAACCTATCCTAGCCCAACCTGCTTTTGAAGGAAAAATCAACCTTGTTTTTAAAAGAAGAAAATTGTTATCAATAAAAACACCTAAACTAACCTCATGTAACCAAACCTAACAATATTATTTGCTTCATGGCAATCAAATGTGTGTCAAACTTGTCCTGTGAATATCTAAAAGCACAATAATACCCAAAATTTTACACTAGATGATTTTTTAACTTGCAGAAGGACATGACACTTCAGGACAATATTAGGTAACTCTGCACCTTAAGGTAATTTTTGAATTCTTGGAATTTCTTTTTGCAATGCAATTTCTATGAATGTGGTCAACATGATGTGACCACTCATTTCCTGTGCATATGCATACTTTTCAGTTAGTAGGCAAAATAACACCAACAAATGGGCTTGGAGTTGGGTAATATAGCATAAAAATTAGGTGGTGTGTAAAGAACATGCGACACTTCATCGGAGATCGTCGAGAAAATAAACATCTCCTCAGTCAGCATGCTCTACATCGCGTATTCGACCCGCGACGAGCCCGACGATTGGCGCAGTTGGTTAGGGTGTCCGCCTTCCGTACGGATGGTGGTGGGTTCAAATCTCGGCCCCGTCACGCTTTTTACCCGATCACACAGTCGTTAGAGGCCAGGGCCGTTGGTTAATGTTGCACTTTAGATTACTTTACACTATCATATGAGTTGCATATTGCATATTGCACATATTGCATTGCATGCACTGTCATATGAGGCATTCAATTTTTGGTATCTTCAAACCAAAATAGTCATATACCTACCTCCCAGCGAGGGTTTGTGATCCTATGAAACATTGCATCCATATCCATTTAAAGTTGTTTATTTCAACAGCCCGGTTCCGTACGTACCACATTCAGTTACATTTCGAGTGCAAGCAACGCTACCGTAGGAAGTGCAGAAGATCCCCGGTCAACATGCCTCTCACATAACGTTCACCGGTGGGGGTTCGGCCACCTAAGATCTTGAACTAGAAGCACAAAATTTGGAGGAATTACAGCTGTAGTGAACTCGCTGCAGTATACATTTCATGACCCCTGATCAATGTCTTCAGGGTCAAATGAGGTCACAATCGGCCTCCACTCCACCCCAGCCGGGACCGCCCGTACGTACAGGAAGTATGCACGTTCCACTGCCGGTTGTAGAGACCGTGCATACGTACGCTCGCTGTATACGCTGGTACAGACCGTGCGTGCTGTCGTTACGTCGGTAGTACGGACCCATCGTGCGATCGTTACGTCCAGCGTAAAAATTATGCGCAACAGAAATTAACAAATGCAACATAACATAACCTAACCTAGCCTAGCCTAACCTTCCATGTAAGAAAATACATTCCTTGTAAAAATAAAATTCATTTTTTCTGAAACATTTTCAAATAAAAAAAAACTAACATAGCCTACCCTAGCTCAATCTGTTTTTGAAGAAAGACTTTTGTGTTGAAAAGGGTTAAAACAGGAGTGTTTTTAACTTAAAAGAAAAGCTTAACCTAACCAGTCCTTGCCTTATTGTTTGCTTCATGGAGGCAAAATGTGTGCAAAACTTTCCTCATGCATGCCTTAAACTGCAATTATACCCAATATTGTGAGCTCATATTTCTGAACATGCTTAAGACAATGGGACCATTCATTCCTGCTCAAAATGGAATCAAATTATGTGATGCTTTCTTTTTTTGCAGAAAATGTTTGATTTTTCCTTTTTCTGAAGATGGAGTGTTCGACTCTGATATATTTATTTCAAGAAAGAAAAAGACCAGGTTAGAATGAAAGGCTTGACATACCACATGGGATGAAGTGTAAAATCACCTAGCTGCAGCAGTTATGTTAGATTAGGATTTAATTGACATATTGCGTTCTTCTTCATTATATATTGCCCCAACTACATATCAATATGTTGATATTATCTTTGTTACCTACTGAAAAGTATGCATGCACATGTGCTGGTAATAGGTAAATGGTTAGGTAGGCAACATGCTACATCATCTTAATCCCATTATGAAACATGTTCTTATAATATTTTTGTCTTAAAATGCCATATCCAAAGTAAAACAACAAGCTTACCAATGCTTACACTCTGGACACTGCTACCCATGATCATATCCTTGTACCTAGGAAGGTACCCTGGTACCTAGGTAGGTTCCTACCTAGGTACCTAAGTAGGTAGGAGCATCAATATACCTTTCTGTATTATCCTGATCCAATTTGACCTCTGACCTCCAGGAGCAAACTGACTCCCTGTAAGTATCTTGAATGGTTGGATGAAGTCCACGCCTGGATATCTAACTAGGTACCTACCTCAGCAATGTCAATATGAATCAAGGCAGTCAAGCAATCAATTCACGAAAACGCGACATTAATTCACCATCAAGATTAGGTACAAGTACCGTAAACAACCGATTTTCGAATGAACGACTGACAAGCCACCAAGAGTTGCCTGATTTCCAATTCCTCATTTACAACTAGATTCCTAGGCGACGACCACATTGGTCGGCGGGTCGGCGTTCCGTCGGCACTTTTGGCGACCACGGTATGCCATTGGTTTAGCATTGTGGTTGTCAGAAAAGCGTCGTCCTGTGCCGACGGGAGGTTCTAGTATAAATATGGTAGGTCGGAGGGATGGGACATTTGGTAGCATTAGTGGTACGCTCCTAGTATACTTTTGATCTGAAAAAGATCATTGCTGCTAAATGAAAATATCTGATACATCGAGTAATTCTATCATTTATGGTTCAAATGTTGACGGACATATCAAAGCAAACTTCTGGTTTTGGTCGCCACTGCGGCCTGGTGAGTCTGCACCTGGTCGCCGACGCTATCGCCAGGACGGTGCTATTTTTGAGCCCTGCACCGGTTATTTTAGGGACGACTGTTCATTGGTGAGTACACCGGGGACGACTGTTACATTGGTGAGTACACCGGCGACGACTGCTCCATTGGTGAGTACACCGGGGACGACTGCTCCATTGGTGAGTACACCGGGGACGACTGTTACATTGGTGAGTACACCGGCGACGACTGCTCCATTGGTGAGTACACCGGGGACGACTGTTACATTGGTGAGTACACCGGCGACGACTGCTCCATTGGTGAGTACACCGGGGACGACTGTTCACATTGGTGAGTACACCGGGGACGACTGTTACATTGGTGGCGGCGGCGGCTTCTTTTTTTTTGTTAATATGGGGGGGACTTTTATAAAAGTTAATACCCCGGGGAAAATTCCCCCATAGTTACTTACACCGGCAAGGACCGTTCCATTAGTGAGTACCCCGAGGAATGCTACATTGGTGAGTACACCGGCGAGGACTGGTCCATTGGTAAGTACACCGGCGAGGGAATCTCCATTAGTGAGTACACCGGTGAGGGCTTCTCCATTAGTGAGTACACCGAGGACCGTTCCATTGGTGAGGATACCGTGTCGCGCATGTCTACTTCCTGGGAGTGAATGCCACGCAACGATATTTTGTTATACGTTCCAATGAAATTGGCAAGGCCAGTAGAAAGAATCGCAATCCAATAAAAAATGGTTTGGAAATTAAGTACCAATGCATTTGTATCTGTAGCCTCATCATCACAATCAGCCGAGGAGTACGTCAGTAATATTCGCTGAAATGTGTCCGGACTTGTGTCGGACAATAATTAGCCATGCAAATTAAAGTCACTGAAGGTGCCTCCGTAATTTATGGCTCAAGCTAAAGCGGTACGTTAGGCGTCATAAGCGGACATAATACCGGTGGCGCCGCTCTGGTGGTAGGTTGGTGAAGGAACACCACCAGAGTGGGCTTGCTCTGATTAATGCTATATCCTGGTTTCTGGACGAGGTGCAAGTAATTTCCAATGGTCCAATTTGAAAAACATTGAAACAAGCTCTCTCATGATGTGTAGTTCGTTGTATTATCAAATCATTTCACCCTGTCACTTTGCCCTTAAAGTGAAATGGGATCAATTGGCCACTCAACATCTTGTGATAAAAACGCGTCATACATCTTCTGTGTGACGTCCTGCCAATTTCCAATGGTCTTAACTAAACGAAAATGGAACGTGCTACACTTTTATCTCATCTTGAATAACTTCCACGAAGGTTTAACCCTGTCACTTTTGCACTCAATTCCAGAATTTGTGTCCCAAAATATCACATTGTATGACTTTAAATTGTATATCAGATGTTCTACATTACCGAATTAATTTCCAATGGTCTTAAATAATCCGGCATAAAATCCGCTGCCTTCTGATGCCATACTGGACTACTTTCATAGATATCTAATCCTGTCATTTTTGCACTAAATTCCAGGATTTGTGTCTCTAATTATCGCATTGTATTCCTTCAAATTGTATATCAGATGTTCTACATTAGCGAATTAATTTCCAATGGTCTGAATTATACTGACATAAAATCGACTGCCTTCTGATGCCATGCTCGACTACATTTATAGGTATCTAACCCTGCCATTTTTGGACTCAATAATTTTTTTCTTGAAATTATCACATTGTATTCCTTTTAATTGTGCATCAGATGTTCTACATTAGCAAATTAATTTCCAATGGCCTCAAATAAACCGTTATAAAATCAGCCGTCTTCTGATGCCATACTCGACTACTTTTATAGATATCTAACCCTGTCATTTTTTACCTTTTGACATGAAGCTTTGCGACATTATTGACGTTCTGGCATGGCTCGATGCACGTCAAGCGCCGACGGTTGCTGCCTAGAGGATCCGTAGGGCCGCCGAGCGGTGGCACGACAAAAAGTAAAGTTCCACCCTTCAACAATACTAAGCAACATCGGCTCTGCCACGCCAAAATGGTGTAGGAGAAATTCACGGTTGTAGATGCAGTCTTTCCCTTCAACACCCATAAGCGTAATGTTCTTAAACAATTTCGTGAAAACCTGTCGGCCTCAACTCTAATGGTGGCGGAACTCATGCCAGGCACATCGCCTATCGTTTCAATTATGAAAATCTTCCTGTAACTTTGGCGTTGGGGCCTATTAACATTCAGGGAATAGGAATCCCGCGCCCCGCCATATTATGAATGGCGGGCGGTCGGGGACGGGCCGGGGGCAGGCGGCGGCTGGCCGGCTATGGTGGAAAATAGTTCCAGAAGGAAATACAGAAAGTAACAATATGCGCAATATGTCACTGTAAGTGGCAATAAAATTGACGTCTGAAGGCAAGCTAACTTTCATAAATGCACTTCGTATCATATTCTATGGAGACAGAGTGAGTGAGCATCCGGGCGCGCTTGTCGCGGGCGCATGTTTCAGAGTTCTTGAATGGCATCAGGAACCTACCTGTTTTCTTTCTGTACTGGAGATCCCCCCCGATGTCCGCATTACATTGCGTCTGACGCCTAACGAATATTTGCTGCCTATGGTAATACCTGCTGGACTGAAAGTAAAGCTGACATTCAGGTGATTCGAATTATCGATAGTAGTAGCTTCGTGTCCTATGTTCAATGGAGTACAAATTTGATTATTGGTCTTAAACATAGGTTATGTCGTGATGAACCTGAAATATATTAGAGAACCACATGGATTGGAATTCATTGATGCAATCAAATCCCAATTCATGCAGATCGACCTATATATAATCAAAATCTGCAGACAAACAGTATGGTAACCCAAGTATGATGTATTTATTTAATACATTGGCTTTTACATCTATCATTACAGCAGTATCGCTTCCAGGTTAATCCTAAATATCACTGACTGGAAATGCTTGGTCAAAATTATATGCAATCAGATCATAATTATATCAAAAAAGAGCGGATGGATAATTCAACCAATGCCATGCTCTAAATCGAGCCATCGAGTATGTCCAACATACATCTGGAACTGGTCGGGGAAATAGTCAGCCTGCTCCAATTGGTCTGACAGCAGGTCTGTATTCGTTTTGTCATGTATCGGTTGTCCTTACCTTGGATACATCTATGCATACTAGGCATACAGACAAACATACACACACACAAACACACATATGCACATACACGCATGTATATATGCATATATATATATATATATATATATATATATATATATATATATATATATATATATATATATATATATATATATAATATATATATATATTTATATATATATATATATATATATATATATATATATATATATATATATATATATATATATATATATATATATATATATATATATATATATATATATATAATTATACATGCGTCAATGTGTGTGTATGTGTGTATGGGTAGAATGCATTTAATCCGAATGCTACTTGGGGTGACTTTGCAGAACAGAGCCAAGTGCCAAGCACGGCCAGTTGCCTGGACACCGATCCCGGAAATTCAGTTCAACTGCAGAAGCTGAGCCAATATCCTGACATTTCGCTAATGCACCGGCACGACCGCCCAGTTGCTGTGTTCCAGACATTGTCGGGCCAATTGTCCGTTGACGTCCCAGCCGGGAGCCGAATGTGAGCGCGTATAGCGACTTGATCCCTGCCCTTTCAGGGCAGTGGTTGAGAGTGCCAAAGTCGACGCTCTCACTAGCTGAACTACTCTCCCGTATCTACTCTGGCCGTTGATCTAGTTTTTTTTTGCGAATCACCATGTGCGTATGTCGTGTGTTGCACTTTTTAATGGATAGGCAAGTTGCAAACATCCATACGGATCTCCTTTGACTCAAATTCATGAAGCGAATTTACTTACATGCAAATATTCACTGTGTCCATTGTTTGAATCCTGAACACAGCCGTCAATTTGACAGACCGATACAGCTCGATGGCACAAGGCCCTAGTTCTGCTTTGAACAGCGTGTGGTGGCACCGCCACTTCATGCAAAACAGCCAGGCTTTTACGCTAATGATCACCACACAATGTAGCGCACCAGCAGCGGCTTAAGCGCCCATAAAAATGTCACGCGAAGGTGCGTGGCCCTATCGCCTGCCGCGGTGATACCTCGACACATACCAGGACAGGCTTTATTGTCTTTGCTGAGGTGCGACTTTTAGGCATTTCGTGCCATGGCACGTCCTGCGCGCTTCGTGGGTGAGAATGTCATGCCAATGTTCCGGGTTGTGTACACACATGGAATCCCTGAAAGTCTTGTTTGTGCAGGAGTACCAAACTGCGCTGTGCTTTGCTCATACAATTTTCGACGCATGTTGAAGCATCCGGACATGATTTGTGGCAGAAGTTTGGGCTTTTGATGTCAGCCGAGTATAAAAGCCTAGCTATGTGGATGCTATACAAGTGAACCGGCTAAATTCCTCATAGTAAAGCGGCGGAAGCCTGTTGGGTCAGATGACTGGTATGTCAATCACAATTCGCCCAGCCGTAATCTCAGTTTTCGACACGTGCACACAGTGTCTTCTGTCCAGCCACGGCGCGTCCGTACGCCATGACGCGTCCGTCAGCCATGACTTCGTTGAACCTCAGACTAAGACCAGCGGTCGGCTGGAGCGTGGTGCCGTGGTCAGCCGCACGGCGCCCGTGTCACCTTATTACGAGTCCAGCGAGTGGATGGCATTAAGTTGCGAGCAGTTATTACGAGGAGGTGTGCGACGTGCCTCCCTGCTGTGACGTGACGCTGAACAGTGTTACCGGCACGCACACACACACACACACACGCATACATCCACCGACACGCACACCACGTACACTTGCATTACAGCCGTGGTGGAGCTTAATACGAGGACAATAACAGGGATTCCGGGGTGTAGTATGGAGCACGCAGCGTGGCGCAAATAAATGGTGCCGTGACACCATTGGTGTAACATCCGCTGTTGTCAGCTGGTGAGAATAGCGGAACACATGCCTGCGCTAAGCATAGACACTACCGCGTGTTGGCACTGTGCGGCGTAACACCTCTGACGCAAGACAATTTATGATCATTAAGTGCTGCACCAGTACACTGATGGCCCGATCCCTGGGCTATATGCTATTTGCTTATTTACACCTTTCAGTTCGTCCTATGTTCTAAAGTGCGTAGTTAGTGTAGGCAAGTTCTGTTTGTCTGGCAGTGATAGTCCAGGGTTTGCCTCGCTTGTACGACAACTGGTCTCAATTCCAACTGGTCTTCCAAACCACCAAGTTCTCAAACCCGACAGCTTCTCCAAAAGCACCAGCCGTTCTTCAAATCAGCAGCCGTTATTGCCCTTGCATTGGCCGGGCTGATAATTAACCAATATTATACTGCGACGACTTGAACAACAGGTTCAGTAGGTTCTCAAAGGTAAACACCAGCGCGCTCCTTTTCCAGTCCGTGCCTCCAAATCACCAGGCACATGGCAGACAACGACGGACACAGACAACCGTCCAGCAGGACCGTCAGCTGACCTGTCTCTCAGCTACATCTTACCTCGTCGACCGTCCAGTCGCGTTTGGAGCGAGCCGCACGCGCGAGAGGAATACCAGTCCCCCATGGGGGGGGCGTTAAAGTTGTCACCCTGCCATTGGTCGGCAGCACCTATCGCACGACACCGCGAAGAGAGGGTCCGGTCATCGCACTCCAGACCAACCTCCTGTCCTACATGTGCAGCCTGATACAACGGCGACGCGGGTGTCACACCCGACACCCGACACCCGACACCCGACACCCGACACCCGACACACACCACACCACACCCACACCACACACACCCACACCACACCACACCACACCCACACACACCCCACCCCACCACACCCACACCCACACACACCCACACCACACCACACACACACACCACACCACACCACACCCACACCACACACACGACACCCGACACCCGACACCCGACACCCGACACCCGACTGATGACACCCGACTGTGTCATGTCACAATGACATGTCCGGTCGGCCGTGCGCTCGGTGAGAGCGGATGCTGACCTGACATGACCAACGCGGCGACTGCCAGGGCTGGATGCGTCAACAGCAGCGTCACTGTGAGCCGGCCTCGGTCAAATGTCCGGGATCCGCTCGGAGCCCGGCTCCCAGGATACAGTAGAGCCAAAAGCATTCCGAAAGAGAGGCTCGGAATTAGCTTCGTTGCATTGGGGTGGAACAAATCATGCTCACTTTCCTGCGCCGGACCGCATCATTAACTTGGCGCAGCTGTGGTTGTTTTCTCAATCGCGTTCGGACGGTCCGGTTTGTTTTTGTAATCCTGAGCAATTGTGTCGTGTGTGCACCTGATTCTGGATGAAACCCACTACCGGCCCTGTTCTATATGGGCGACCTAATGCCATGGCTGCCCATATAATATGCGTATTATATACGCATATATATGGGCGGCCAATTTCGATGCCACCACCGGCCGTATTTTATAGGAGTGACCTATTGCGATGCCACCACAGACCATATTGCATTGGAGCGAACTACTGCGATGCCACCACCGGCCGTAATTGATAAGGTCGGCCTATTGCGATGCTCTGTGAACGGTATTGACCCACCAGTGTGTTCCGCTTGGCTTTGTGTGCTTCAATACATTTCTACCGAATGACGCTCGATAATCATAAGTTCATCATGGCCCATATAAGGTGCTCCTCGGGGACCGGCGGACTATGCGGTTGCCTGCGACCACACATGGGACATTCATGTCTCGCCCACTCCCTTTTCCATGCCCATGGGCATGACAACTGGCATTGTACACTCGTGTTACTGGGTATGCAGTGCGGGCTCGTGACCACGCAACGGGGCACTCACTGAAACAAGCATGTTGTGAGAAGATTCTTGAAATGTGACTGATGTTAGATATCAGGGGCCGACGTCCCTTTGAAATAATATGAGCCCCAGCGTTGAGGACTAGACAGAGAAAACCGAACATATCTTGATGTCATCGCATGGAAAATTGCACGAGGTTAAATCTGGCATTACAATAGATATTTCCCATGAAGCATGCGCTGCGTATATAGCCGTTTGAATGCCACCATACCGATGAGATTCAGCTGGAGCATTCAGGCCTTTTATTGTATTATGACGAATAACCGTCACAAAGGGCTGTGTGGCAACTATTTCGCTTTGGTTGTTTGCACCGCGTCCATCGATCATACCAAAGTCGATCTTCTCGTTCACCCATCCCGCCATTTTGCGATGCACGTCCTCCTCTGCAATTTTACAGCCTCAGTTTCCCGCTGTGAGCACTTTATGAATGCATTGTCGTGCATCACCAAGCTTATTGCAACGTCCGTCAGCCACCTCCCGTCTGCTAAGTGTTCCTGTGCGATTCAGTTTGACTCCCCAATATTTCTCTTAGACGGCTGCTGAACTGTTGACGATGTCACTGTGAACTTTGTTTTCCTTTCTATAATTTATGAGCGCATTTCGCACCAAAACATACAGTAATGGAACACTGGCCATGGAGCTTGGGCAGGTCAAAGTCAAGTCAGAATCTCGCCTCAATGCAAATTTTAAGCTTGTATTGGTATGTTTAGCATTAACTAACCGGCAAGATATAGTAAAAGATAGGGATGGATGCATACACAATCGGTGAAAGGATAATGCAAAATAACGTGAACCGATAATCTCCGGTCAATTCACCACGTCTAACTGAGAGTTCGATTGCACAGAAGTCATGTATACTTACAGTCGCCTGCTTCATTTTTTAGTGGAAGCATATGACATGGGAAATCATGTCCTTTAATATCGTACCACGTTTTGAATCATAATCGGGTCAGTTGATCGAGATATGGGGTGATTCGTCTCGAGGGTATCGGAATCATAGACGCTCTGAAGGCTAAAATACAGGCTACCACGAATTAAAAAGTGGCTAGATCAGTTTTCATAAGGGCACCATTGTACGTAGCTTTAGCTCCCCGATGTGAGTAGGTCACACATTTAGTATGTGCTCTTTATATTTTCATGTTGAGGCACATTTATTCTTTCATGTTTTCGGAAATGTGACAAAACGTCGTGCACGGGCGAGGGTTAATGTAATGCTGACTGAAGCCTGAGGAAAACCCGAATTTGTACTGAAGCGTCACGGAACTACATATGTTCTCAGAAGTGTGTTCGGTTCTGTGCAATAACCACGGTCCAGTGTCGCCAGGCGTCTGGGCG
>JAOTOM010004526.1:312500-327050 GCA_034440615.1 Ashinkailepas kermadecensis | reverse complement strand
CCCATACGTGACATCTGCGACCCCTGATACATCTATATTTGTGACTGTCTTTGTCTACGACATAAATGCTTTAAAATGAGGCTCATGTGGGTCACATTCTACAACACACACAAAGGCACAATTTCGAGGTCAGGTCACCGACCCAGATGTGATCTCGCTGACATGTGACGTATTTAACATTATCATCATGGTGTTCTAGGAGTCAAAAAATTTGAAATAGCACTTATATCGGCTATGCTCATAGTCGCTCACATTAACACCATCTGGAGGTTAGTTTAGGCCTTGATATTTCACCACAGTGACAGATGTTGGAGCCAGCTCTCTCTCTTTCTCTCTCTCTCTCTCTATCTCTCTCTCATCTCTCTCTCTCTCTCTCTCTCTCTCTCTCTCTCTCTCTCTCTCTCTCTCTCTCTCTCTCTCTCTCTCTCTCTCTCTCTCTCTCTCTCTCTCTCTCTCTCTCTCTCTCTCTCTCTCTCTCTCTCTCTCTCTCTCTCTCTCTCTCTCTCTCTCTCTCTCTCTCTCTCTCTCTCTCTCTCTCTCTCTCTCTCTCTCTCTCTCTCTCTATTCTCTATCTCTCTCTCTCTCCTCTCTCTCCAGGCCCCGACCTACCGAATCAAATCACCAACGCGTGATAACCCAAGCTGGCTCGGAATCACCAACACATTATCACACCTGACCCGATCGGATTAGCCAGCACGCACGTTTCCATCGACGGCAACAGTCAGACAACCGACAGGCTCTTGACATGCGGCATGTCATACGACATCGCAGGCGAGTCCCGAACACTCTCAATTAGTTTTGAGTTGGTCGTCGGAAGTGAATAAAATTAGTCGGGTGACACGAAAGATCTGAATAAGACAGGAAAATGCATACCTATTACTTCCACAGCATTGCATGATACATCTTAATGAGAATGTAGCGGCAAGTATGAGCAGACATATATGCAACTAAAACGAATTCATGTCATCTACACCTTACATGACAAGAACCTCTAGGATGACACCTGTGAACATTCGAAGGTGCTGATAAACATGGCGACGCCGGCGCCGACTGGCGGTTGGATGCGTGGCTGATCAGGGACGTGCCAACCAGCCGTGGTACCGCGGCCTGCGCGGAGGGGCACGGCGCTGCGAACGGCCCTCGCAGGAAGACGTGCAGCACGGGGCGGCGGCGGTAGCGGCAGCGGCCGCGGCGGGTACAAGGCGACGGCGGAAGCGGCACACGCGCCACCATCGCTAAGTACATTTCCACGATCGGCCACCTCCAATTTTCTGACAACACACGGCCACCTAACACGGTCACCTCCCATGGCCAGTCATCTAATACAGTCATTTTTCACTGCTAGCCACCTAACACAGCCGATAAACTAACACAGTCACCTCATACTGTCAGTCAACAAACACAGTCACATCACACAGCGAGTCAATTAACACAGTCACCTCCCACGGTCAGTCAAAACAAACACAGTCACCTTACATGGTCAGGCAAAGCTAGCAGTGTAACAAAGTTTCTATAAAATGTACTTTTCGGCTGTCAAATGAGTGTATCCTGGCAGAGTACCATAATGCTGTCCCGTAACTGTAAATGTTACAGCCGGTACGTGAGTCGGCCTGTCGCCCTGAATTCGCCCGTTACTGCTCGCGTTAACGCGAGCAGTAACGGTCCGTCCGGCGGCCGATGCTGTCGCCGTCGCAGTGCAGCTGACTTAAGCGTTTTAGAACAATGCCGGACCGCCGGCCCGTGATCTGCTGCGGAGAGCAGCTGGCCGGTCGGCGCGAACTCAGTGCACTGCCCCGCAGGCAGACGGTGACGTCACACGACGGTGAGGTCACGCTGCCATCGCCCCCACACGCCTGGCCGCCTGACATAGCACAAGTCGCGAACCGCCTGCTGCGGACCGGCTTGTGGCTGATGAACTCATTCACCAGGTCAGTGACGTTCAGCGACCTTAGCTCGGCCGGACAGGCAGCGCACATGGCTGCACCGTTCAGTCGCTGCTGCGCCATGGTCGAGCGGAGCCACGTCTTGACTCTACGCAGCAGCGAGAAGCTCCGTTCTGCGGTGCAGGAAGTCGCTGGGGCGGTCAGGAGAATCTTGACCAGCTTAACCACTTCGGTCAGCATGGCCATCGCGCTGGTGTCAGTTCGTAGGAGGTCGCGCACGTCCTGGAGCCAGATCAGCTGCAGCTGGCGAGATGCTGCGTAGTCCTGCATCGTCTCCACGTGGGTGCTGAGACGTGCGGGGTTTAGCCCATAAAAGAGCGCAGCAGTCGGTGGTGGGCCGACACCAGCCCTCGCTCGGCGTCCTCCAGCACCGAGGAGTCGACGCTGGCCCCGAAGCGGTACTGCAGGGAAGCACAGATGGCGTCCAGTTCTTCGTAGTACAGCCGTCTGTACCTGTCCTTGGTGGAGTCATAGCTGTGCGGAGCGTCTCCGTTTTCCAGCCGCCTCGGCGGTCGCTTGGCGCGGGGCAGGACCGCCTCTCCCACGCCAGCCTTCTTGGCGTCCTCGGTCACCCGGTCCCAAAACGAGTTGAAGTGGTCCCGGTGGGCTGCCACGCTCCTCTGTAGCGTGCTCACCATGACCAGACACTGCTGCAGGCTGATACGTGGTCCCTGCACGGCCTTAGTGACAGGCGTAACCAGGTCCAACAGCTTGAGGGTGATCGAGGCGGCAAATAAGAAGCTGAATGACGCCACCTGCTTCGAAGCCGCTGGCTGTGCTGTTGGCCTGTGACCTGGCCTGAGGGTCGTCGGACAGCTCCTCCAGGTAGTCCGCGAGCTGCGTGTAGTTGTCCATGACGGACCTCACTGACGCCTCCCGGCAGGTCCAGCGCGTCGGACACAGCGGACGCAGGGCTGTCGCCGACTCCTTGGACACGAAACCCGCCAGGCGCTTCGGGGAATCACGCACGAACTCGACAAGACGGCCCAGCTCATGCAGGCCATCCCGGAGCTCCCGCACTGCAGCGAAGGAATCCTGAACAACAAGATTCAGACGGTGTCCCGCGCAGTGGACGAAGACGGCCTTCAGCTGCTCGGCTTTCGCCAGAGCTTGCAGACCTGCAGATGTTATGCGATCACTCTCAGCGGAAGCCATAGCGTAATACGTGAGGTACCGAAATTATCTAACAAGAGGTTGTGATGTATACAAGATCGTGTCTATAAAAAAGTACAACTGGTATGAGGCGCAGCACAGCAGTAACATACAACAGAGCTCTTTTTAATGGCTTTTGACATGCTAACCTTCATATTATCTTCACATAATGTGCGCAACATGTCTTCACTAACTTGTATGTAAGTTATTTATCTTAAAGTGAATGTGCTCGTTCCTTCAGTCTTCTTACGATTTTTTTTTCCAGAGAATATTATATGTATATTACATCGATATATTATAAATTTGAAAGTAATAAGCCTGTTCCAGAAATAATGATTAGAAACACACTGAATTCGATTTGGAAATGTTAAACCTCGATATAGTACAAACTGGAAAGTAATACACCTGTTTGAGGAGAATGATCAGAAACGCACTTAATCCGATTTGAAAATAATAAAAGGTGGTACTGGCTGCAAACCACTGAAAATAGACGAGCATCTAGGAGGCACGGAAACAATTTTCACCCAAATAATGAAATACGTCAATCTGGCAAAAATCGCTCTGAATAAGGTTGTGGCTCGTCTAAAAACGATTCAAAGTTCCACCACGTAATCAATCATTAATAATGTTCGTTAAAGAGTGTTTTACCTTTACAATGATATTTTACTGAAATAGCCAGATGTTTGAGGGGATGGACAACCAGGAAATATATGTAGGAAAATTAATGTCCCAAAGCGAGCTATTTCCTGAGCCTCGTCGGTGGTGTTACCCAAAGCTCACAAACAACAGCCACTGAAAGTAAAGCATAGTTCTGATGCTTATGGTCATGGTATTTGATTTTCCTTTGTTGAGGTACGTGATCATTGACTATGACAACTGATGCACATAAGCCGGGTAAATAAACAAGATGCGCAACAGTTGTCGGTGCGACGAGGTCGCTGCTGCCAGTATGACGCCACATGGCATCATCCAGCTGCTGCTCTCAACCGCCCGCTTCCAGCTCCGTGAGCCGGGCGCTTGTCTGGTTGTGATTGAAACTCAGCGTGGATTTAAGCCAAAGCCTGGCCCGTCATACAACGGTGCACTGCGGCACAGTCTATCCCTCCGGACATATTTTGCAGGGCTCATCAATTGGCGCTCACGGTGTTGCAGCCAACGTCTGTGACAGTAAGGAGGTTCCTGATTGGCTTGAGGTTATTTGAAACTGGCCAATAGGATGGAGACAGTGTTGCCAGATCACTGGTGTGATTGGCGGCAATAGAGCAAGTGTAGCTTCAGTCAGGGGAAGATGCGAGGGTGGCACTGGAGTCATATACCCCCGTGGAAGGTGGCCCTCCGGCCAGGAAAAGGCGTCCCTCCCGGAAGGCTCGGGTACAACATCCACCGCCGCTGACAAGTCATTTCGCCAGAAATGTGATGGATCTTTAAGTGACACGTCTATATTCAACACATGCTAAGTTTTAGATTAAGCAGTAAATGATTTCTGATGCTTTTTCAAGTTACTACTTCAACATTTGAAGAAAAAAGTGATATTCAAATTTATGGAAACTACACGAATTCATCAGGCATCCTGAATCATCAGGTTCAACATCATGATCCATATGTAACTTCAATTGTAATTCAGCAGTGTGAATAAGTATGCACACACTCACTAGGTATTTACGCAGGGTAGGAGCTAGTAGGGGCGCAACCAGGGTACTCTTACGGGGAGCCGACTCTAAAAATGTCATCTCATGGAGACCGCCTTTGGTGCGCGAAGCTCGCCGAAGTTTTCACGTTTCGGCTAGTGCAAATCCCCAAATCTTTGTTTGATGCAGTGTATTTTTGCTTCGTTAAGGGGGAGAGGCCGTCCCTCCCCCTTGGCTGCGCTTCTGGGAGCTAGGAAGACCATATCTGCTTACACGTATGAGCCTATACCTCTGTTTCCCCAGGCGGGCGAATTACAGACGGATCGCATCACGCACAGCGGCATGGTGGTAATCGGCAAAATACTGAGAGTTCCCAGGACTAATCCGCCACTGAGTGGCCGAGCACCGATCGGCAAACTAGTGGATCAGCGCCGGATTAGTGGAACCATTTCTCGCGCAGCCGATACAGCTGCTGGCGCAGTAGCTGGGCTTTTGAAGGTTTGATCAGCAGCATGTCCCAGATTGCGTCTTGCTCTGTCGCTGAAGGAGTAATTGCATTGGAGATAATTGCATCTTCAGGACTTATGAGGCAAATATGGATGATATTCATGTGCTGCGCATGTTTGTTGCATTTTTTTCGAGTGAGCGCGGTGGCCGGTGCGTTAGGCGTCAGACGCCATGGTAATACGGACATCGGGGGATCTCTAGTTAGTAACGGTTAGTAACAAAACATGTAGGTTCCTGATGCCATTCAAGAACTCTGAAATATGCGTCCGCGACAAGTGCGCCAGGATGCTCACTAGTATGTGTGCAAGGAATATATTTACAATTTATGAGCCTCTGTCTCCATAAAGTATGATGCGAAGTGCATTTATTAAAGCTAGCTTGTCTTCAAACTTCAATTTAATTTCCATTTACACTGATATATTGCACATATTGTTACCTTACAAAGTCTTCTGGAACTATATTCTGGTATTCATTCACCATAGGCGGCGGGCCGCCGGCGGCCGCGCCCGCGGCTCGCCGCTGACCGAACGCCACTGGTGACATGGCAGGACGCGGAACCATTCCCTGAACGTTAACGGGCTCCAACGCCAAAGTTACAGGCATATTTTCAGATTTGAAACGATAGACGACGTGCCTGGCATGACTTCCACCACCATTGATTGAGGCCGACAGGTTCCCTCGATATTGTTTAAGAGATTTACGCTCATGGGCGTTGAGTGGAAAGAATGCATCTACAACTGTGAATTTCCTCTACACAATTTTGGCGTGGCAGAACCGATGGTGCTTGGTATTGATCAATGCTGGAACTTTATATTTTCCCGTGACGCCGCTGGGCTGCTCTACGGGTTCTCTGGACAGCAAATGTCGGCGCTTGACCCGCATCGAGCCATGCCCGAACCTTATAATGCCTGAAAGCTTCATGTCAAAAAGTGAAAAATGATTGGGTTAGACATCAATAAAAACGATTGAGTATGGCATCAGAAGACCGCTGATTTTATGGCGGTTTATTTCAAATAATTGGGAATTTATTCGCTTCTGCAGAACATCTGATATACAATTTAAATGAATGCAATGTGATAATGTGACACAAGTCCTGGAATTGAGTGCAAAAATGGCAGGGTTAAAACACAATGGAAGCTATTCAAGATGATATCAAAATGCATCACATTCGATTTTCGTCTAGTTTCGAGCAATGAAAATTGTCGGCACATTACACAGAAGCTCTATGACGCATTTTAAGAGTTGAATAACCATTTGCTCCCACTTAATTTTAATGACAATGTGATAAGGTGAAATGATGTGGTATTAAAATGAACTGCACCTCATAAGAGTGTTTGTTTAAGTGTTGTTCAAATTTGACTATTGGAAGTTATTTGCACCCCTTGTGGAAGCTACAATATGGCATTAATCATTGCAAGCCCACTCTGGTGGTGTTCCTTTACAAATCCACCACAAGAGCGGCGCCACCGGTAGTATGTCCGCTCATGACGCCTAACAGAGACACAAATTTAGAGGTACAAATGTAAATGCCACAAACCACTATACATTTGATGCATTCCCCCACCCCACACACACACACACAAATAGGGTTACATAGAAATATGTTTACATTATTTGTAAAATAGCTTACAATCCCAATCCCCCCCCACACACACACCAAACTAAAAACGATTAAAAAAATAAGTGTGCTGACAGCGATCGAATGGGTTGAGGTCGAACGTTTCGAGGATTAGTAAGAGGATTACTAACTGGATTATCAACGGGTGTGTGAGACCATGCATTTTGAACCCATTGGTGCTGCTGGCTGTACAGTACTGTCAAATACTGGGGAAAACACCATGCACACGTACTACCTTTCGCTCAAATGTGTCTCATGATACCCCAGAATTGCACATCTACAATTGTGGTGCAAGGATTAGTTGGGTACATGAAATGAACAAAGTCACAATATCTTATTATGGTTGGGAAAATGCTGTGCAACTATGGGAAAGTGGTGCAACTATGCGGCCAGCTGAAGATCTATCTGTGGGTCGGACTGTGGCTAGCACAGAAGTCGCGTTGCCACGTGCAATTGCGGCAGAAATGCGCTGCCGCAGCCACGCTGTTTCACGCGCTCGCCGGTGCGGTCCGTTATGTGCCGCCCAAGCTCTCACACAAATTCTGAGACGGCAGGTCCTAGAACGCCGGTTGTCTTAACGGCTAAGGGCTCGAATCTGTACCGCGAGCAGAGGTCGGCGTAGTGGCGGCGTTTGGGAGCTTCTGCCGCAAGAGCCGCGGACCCGGGCTCTCGCGCCGATTCCACCAGTACGGTATTGGCGAAGGCATCTACACAAGTAGCGTCCCATGTCAGACACCTGCCTCCACTGTATGGGAACAGCGTAAGCCCATCTGGCCGCTTGCCGTCGCCTTGGTCGAGATCCACCGGCTCCAGGATGACACTTGAGAGGCCGCGTTTCACTACGCTATTCAGGTGAGTGTGACGTGGGAGACGGCCAACGCTCTTGAGGCAGGATGGTCCGTGGTGTCCAAGTCGGTCAACCGGGCGGTTGCATTGGCGACAGCGGTGTGGTTCGCACACTGCAGCCCCGAGGCGAAGCGCCACCGCCACACGGATTGTCTCGTCGTCCAGGTGAAAACCGAGGTTGGGTACAGGAACGGCTTGCTGATTACAGGAACGGCCAGATGATTACCAACCGAATTAGGGGTGTTCCCATAACCGCATGATTGCGACTTGCGTTCTGATCACGATAGGGGCGATTAGCCTGCCCATCGGGACAGGGTCTATGAATAGCGTATGCATGTGATGGGCTAGTTCGAAAAATACAGCTGAGCTGTGATAATACACCCATAACGTTTCCAGACGTCTGAAACGAAATATTTTACCCGTAGATGAGTCCAGTGAAGGACACATTTTCTTCTACCTGCTGAACAAAATTGGTTCAGCAAAATCAAAAGTGCAGCGTAACAATACACTATCCAAGGGACGTGACATGTTTGTCCAAGATTTTATATCATATAAGGACAATCCAAGAAAGAATCTATATACCATTGTGACGCAATTGCCGAGTTTGTGCAGTTAGTCAGGAAACTATGAATGGATGTACAACTGATGTGCTATTATGCCAGATAAGTTGCACTGCAAAATATATGCAAAGCCATCCATATTTCTCATTTAAAGAATGATCCGAAATGCACAATCCATAAATTGCCGTCGGAGCATTCGATGTCATGATGCAATTGTATAATATTTTGCTTGGTGTTGCACCTAGCAGCTTGCATGGTCGTCGTGGTCACCAAAAGTAGCGGATCAGCATGCAAGCTCGGCAGGTTGATCACGCTAAATACTTCCGTATGATCAGCCTGCATGACAACTGAAATGAGGAAAAGTAACGGTCGCTCGAGATTTGGTCATACGGGTGCGGTGGATGTGGGGGATGGGCAGCACGCGGGACAAAGCAAATGCTCAGGAATTATCCGTGTACAATTTCGTCACAACACCTTTGGTCACCTTTCTCCTCTGTGCAGACTGTGCTCGTGAGATGGAAGATAGGGAATAAGCATTTCCTGAAAAAATTATCGTCCAGGTAGCGTGAATAGTGCGGTAATCAGAGGGCAACTGGCTAACTGCAGATATTCTGATATATTTTCATGTAGGACAGGAACCCAGGATATGTAAGTAGGTATTCAATGAAGCCTCACCAAGCAAAACTAAGCCAAGCAAAACCCACCATTAATCCGACTGATATGGGTAAGCGCTAATTTTTCCAGATATTTTGTAAAAGTACCTACTATGTAACACCTTTTTAAAATATCACAACATAATTATTGGTCCTTGATGTAACTGATGCCAATTATTTGTCTTATTTTCCACCTAGATATGATTTACCTGTAACAATCTTTGCCAAACGTTGATCAAGCTGTAAAGTTGAAGAAGCACTTAGATTTTACCTTTTGGCGCCATTCCTATCTAGGTCAATGAATTTGCTCCATGTGTAACATTGTGAAGGATAACAAGAACCAAATTAAAAATAGCATGAAAGGGTGAAAAACTACGGCAAAAGTTATTTTCGTTTTGCCGTCCAACTACAATTTTGTGGGCATGGGTATTGCACCTGGGCAGCAGTGTTCCGGCTCATGGATCGTATCGGGGCAGCAGTGTTCCGGCTCATGCCGTTTACTGCGTTTGCTATTGGGGAGGGACTGGCGCTTCTAATCCTGCCCAACACTGCGACACACGGATGCTATTGGGGAGGGACTGGCGCTTCTAATCCTGCCCAACACTGCGACACACGGATGCTATTGGGGAGGGACTGGCGCTTCTAATCCCGCCCAACACTGCGACACACGGATGCGTTGCGCATCGCACAATAACTCAAACAGGACGAAGAGCCAAGGCTAATGAACGGCCGCTGTGAGATCCGTGGTTGGAGGATGGTTGGTTGGTTGGTTATTGGTTTTACGACACGTCGACCATTGAGTCATATAGCGTCGCCAATCTCTCACGCCGATTGGTCGCGGGCGAAGAGTAGCGACAGGTGAGACTCGAACCCACAATCTTTCGATTGTGAGACGAGCATCTTACCACTAGACCACTCGTCCCCACTGGTTGGAGGATGCGCCCGCACGGAATGGCCCACTGCACGATCACTCTCCCCCACCCCCACACACGCACACGCACACGCACCGCACGTGCACACGCACATCACACGCGCCGCACACGCACATGCACATGCGCCGCACACACGCACGAACGCAAGCACACACACACACACACATACACACACACACACACACACACACACACACACACACAAAGCCGTTACCGGTCACGTGACCACTAATTCATCGAGATCCCCGCAGCAACTTGGCAGGGTGCAATGGCTTGAGACGGCCAACCGTAAGCCCGGCAATTTATGAGCACCAGTCGCCCTCAGTGGGCTTCGAAACGTCCGACCGGTGTAGAGCAGTAGCGAACTAGGCTCAATAAAAGCTGTTCAACAGTGCTTCACTGTTCCTGAACTCATGTGTCTCGACTTGGATGATGTGCTTCGTCGACGTAGGGAGTTATCTACATCACTCTGGTATATCTGGTGTGTCTGGTGTGTTTAAACATCACTCTGGTGTATCTGGTGTGTCTGGTGTGTTTAAACATCACTCTGGTGTATCTGGTGTATCTGGACATCACTCTGGTGTGCCTGGTGTGTCTGGCGTATTTGGCGTGTCTGGACATCATTCTGGTGTATCTGGACATCACTCTGGTGTGCCTGGTGTGTCTGGCGTGTCTGGCGTGTCTGGACATCATTCTGGTGTGTCTGGATTCATTTTTTTCGGTAAACATAAAACGTTAATCGGTTTTAAATCATTGTTATGGAAGATATTGGACATTGTGCACATACAATGTGGATGCAATGGTCTAACATAAGCTTAGTTCTGACGATTATTTGACATCACACGAACCTGAAATTGAAGACATTAATGTTAGCTGCATCTCATGCGTCAGGATCTGTACAATGTGTTTGATATGACCCGTGGAAAGATGCAAATTAATTGCTATCAATGTTACCCTGAAAGTGTTGTGCATCTCTGCAAGTGCTACCTTCCGCCAACATTCCTGAATTCGGATACACTGCAACATGTCACTTTCCACCCTCGACGTACGAATGTCTTAAAAGAGAAGAAATGAAGTTTGGACAGCATCAAGGCCGGAAGCAGGAGGAATTGCTTGGTAATCTGTTCTGATGGAGAAAAAATGTTTTTCTCAATTTCTCAAATTCTAATATTCCAGTGTCAGCGTAAATTTCATTCACATCAAGGTATAGTGGCATCAACAACTTCTAACATCGCAACTTTTACAACCCGTTTCAAGATTTGCAAGCTTGAAGTTGCAAAGCATTATTTATTTTGTTGGTTGAGGGAGCAAAAGAAAACAAGCTGCCGTCTATATTTGAACCCCCGGCCTCACAGTTATGAAGGTTACTGCCTTCCTGGGCTGTCAACTACCAACGAAGTTTGAGCTCTACCACCGCTTACCAGGAAGTAGAAAATAGCGGATTTTTTGTTCCTGTGAACAAACACACACCTTCATTCATCGACGCATGTAGCTTTACATTCTTAGTGTGCATGAAAATAACAAATAAGTGTAGGGACGGTTCTTGTGTGTGAGCTGCTCATTTTGCGCACCTGTGTACGTTCACACATGAATGAATGCTCCTCCTCCTGCTATTAATGGTGCGCCGGCCAACATTGGCGGCAGCAGGTGTCACAAAAAGACGACTGATGGCGGCAGAAGGTGTCACAAAAGGCGACTGATGGCGACAGCAGGTGTCACAAAAAGGCGACTGATGGCGGCAGCAGGTGTCATAAAAAGGCGACTGATGTCAGCAGAAGATGTCACAAAAAGACGACTGATATCAGCAGAAGGTGTCACAAAAAGGCGACTGATGTCAGCAGAAGGTGTCACAAAAAGACGACTGATGGCGGCAGCAGGTGTCATAAAAAGGCGACTGATGGCGGCAGCAGGTGTCACAAAAAGACGACTGATGTCAGCAGAAGGTGTCACAAAAAGGCGACTGATGTCAGCAGCAGGTGTCACAAAAGGCGACTGATGGCGGCAGCAGGTGTCACAAAAAGGCGACTGATGGCGGCAGCAGGTGTCACAAAAAGACGACTGATGTCAGCAGAAGGTGCCACAAAAAGGCGACTGATGTCAGCAGAAGGTGTCACAAAAAGATGACTGATGGCGGCAGCAGGTGTCATAAAAAGGCGACTGATGTCAGCAGAAGGTGTCACAAAAAGACGACTGATGGCGGCAGAAGGTGTCATAAAAAGGCGACTGATGGCGGCAGCAGGCGTCACAAAAAAGCGACTGATGGCGGCAGAAGGTGTCACAAAAAGGCGACTGATGGCGGCAGAAGGTGTCACAAAAAAGCGACTGATGGCGGCAGAAGGTGTCACAAAAAGGCGACTGATGTCAGCAGCAGGTGTCACAAAAAGACGACTGATGTCAGCAGCAGGTGTCACAAAAAGGCGACTGATGTCAGCAGCAGGTGTCACAAAAAGGCGACTGATGTCAGCAGAAGGTGTCACAAAAAGACGACTGATGGCGGCAGCAGCTGTCACAAAAAGGCGACTGATGGCGGCAGCAGGTGTCACAAAAAGGCGACTGATGTCAGCAGCAGGTGTCACAAAAAGGCGACTGATGTCAGCAGAAGGTGTCACAAAAAGACGACTGATGGCGGCAGCAGGTGTCACAAAAAGGCGACTGATGGCGGCAGCAGGTGTCACAAAAAGGCGACTGATGTCAGCAGCAGGTGTCACAAAAAGGGGACTGATGTCAGCAGAAGGTGTCACAAAAAGACGACTGATGGCGGCAGCAGGTGTCACAAAAAGGCGACTGATGGCGGCAGCAGGTGTCACAAAAAGGCGACTGATGTCAGCAGCAGGTGTCACAAAAAGGCGACTGATGTCAGCAGCAGCGCACCACTGCCTGCCGCGCCTGCGTGTTGGGTCGACGCCCCGGTCGTGTAGAGTTGCGCCGCTGCAAACCCCCGAGGCTCAATGTCGAAGACGATTGGTCGAAACCATGAGCCAATACCGCTTAGTGTAACAAAGTTGGTTTTTGGGTCATCTTAATTCCATAAATTCACCCTCCTCCCCACAGTTCGACTGGCGCGACAAGTTTCGGGCACCTAACTGGCGCCCGCCTGTCTGACTGTGCACGATGCTGACAAGGCAAGCCACCGCCCAGTCGAGGTCGGTCAGTGGACATTGGCCTGTCCTCCTCCCATTTGCAGCGCGCCCGGCCGCCGCACCTGTGACCTCTACCGTGCAGCCGAGCCTTGCACCACCCCCCTCCCCTTTCCGGACGACGCCCCGCCGCCGCTGTCATCCCAGCACCCTGAGCGGCCGCCGCCGTCGTCAGGTGGTAGGAATGCCGGTGATGTGATGTGAATGTGGTTGTCTGGGATGATGTGATCGTCAGATGTTGGGCTGCAGCGCCCCGAACCTGTCGGCTGTTTGCATGCAGCGCGAGAGTTGCCAAGTTGGCATTGTATGGGGCTGCTCGCGTGTCGATGCCAGGCCGAGCGACGCTGCCGAAGTGCACTCTCAGTACCAGTTCCCACGGATGGGGACCGAGACGCTGAGATCAGAGTCTGTCTCTGATGTCTCAGAGAGATGTCGCGCCCGCCTGCAGCACAGTGCACGGGGTTCAGAGAGAGCCATTGTGCTCTCTAGACGCCAGTTCAGAGCGAGCCTTTGTTCTCTGGCCGGGGGATGAGTAACCCCACTGGCCATACGACGCAGTAGTGACGTGTTGCGGGTTGATCACGTGGTATGGGCGTTGTCTGCGAGTATCTAGCGAAGGTGCCGCGAGGGAGAGAGCCTCTTGCTACCGAGCGTTCATCGCGAGCGGACGTCGCCGCGGGCGGCCTGGCAGCTGGCCAGCCGCCGCTTCACCACTGGAGGTATGTGAGGCTGATAGCAAATCGCTGTGCGTGACTGTTGGGATGTAGCCGCTGGAATACTTGGGAGAACAGCGCGTATGAAGACCGGTCAGAATGTACGTTGGAGATCGTAAGTGAATCTGTTGCCACTGCTACCGCTTGGAATATCTAACCTTGTGACGGGAGATGAGAGACAGATGCTGTATCGAGATATGACTGTCGAGAGGTATGGAGATGTGAGATGGCCGTGTGAATCGTGTGGGAAGCAATTGCGCCTGTCTCTGTGAAGATGACAAGCTGTAGTAAGCCTATATCACGCTGCGCCATTAATGTCTGATCTTTATGGCCGCTGACTGTTTGACTAATAGCCCAATATAGAAGTGCTGGCTTTGGAGGTGCGTGTCAAGATGTGAGATCAGAGCTCTTACATGAAGGCCTAGAGCCATTGCATGAATACTTCTGGGGTATTAATATCGTCCAACGCTGAGGTAAAACCCTAAACTAATCCACGAGCCTAAAAGAAGAGTTTTTCCCCATCAGAGAGGGGGAGAAAAATACTTTTCTACACTTAGCCGTAATTCACGATACACTGACAGCGTCAAGCTCAGGCGAGATTACTGCTCAGGCTCACGGTATCAACCGCTTGTTTGACATATAGTTCGCGTGCGGTTTCGATTAATGAAATGAGTACACGGTAGTGACGTCACAGCAAGCATGCCGGCAACAGAACTCTCAACATCGTTGAGATGGTGTTCGTTTAAGTTTGTTTCTGGCCGCAAAAATTTAAGCAATCCAAGTATCAGGGACATGATAGCATAATGCGTCCCGGGAAACACGGACAATTGTGCACGCGGGGTCCACGGGTCCAAACGTGAG
>JAOTOM010004526.1:295000-307500 GCA_034440615.1 Ashinkailepas kermadecensis | reverse complement strand
AGTCTCCGAGTGTGGGCTGTACGTGCACGAATGTAAGCTGTAGGTTGTAACGTGTGACGTGTTGTACGAGTGTGTGTGTGAGAGTGGCCAGTGATTCAGTTAACAAACATCGGCTCGACTGACAAATACGTCACAAGCACGGCCACCAGACAGTACTCGCTGATATTGTAGCTAGCAGGGAAGTCATTGGAAGTGCGGTCTGGCCAATGCCGAACAATCTGTTTCTGTGCAACCACAAATAAACAGCCACTTGCTGTTTGCCTTCCCGACCTGCACCAATAGTGGACAATAGGTTCTCTGCTAAAACACATCAACACAGCACACGATATGGTGGTGCCATTTGGAGCAGGTTGCCATTGAGTTGTAAGGTGTCGTCGATCTTAGTGTCGCAGTATATGCAGTTGCAGTGTAGGTTTTTCCTCGTACTTAGCGTATTTGATCCGAGATGGCTGCCGGTATATCACCACTCAGTAGCTGCGGGGCATGACATCCGGTCAGGCTTGCCGCGGGCAGCTCCGGTGCCGGCTTCAGTGCTTATTGTCAGCTAGTCGGCAGGCCGCAGGAGCTACCTCAGATTGTGGGTGGCAAGGTTCATTGGCCAAGTCATTTCCTCTGATGGCTACAAGGTTAATGGAAAAAACACATAGAAAATTAGGGGACAGCTGTGCCTCTGTCCCGCGCCCTGCTGGTATGTCAGTACTAGTTACATGCGTTGCACAACAAGGATCACCCTCCGTTCGATTCGCCTATACTCTACTTCCACAGGAAGACAATTAAAGAAGCAACCAGCTACACGATGTCCGACAGTTCCTGCGAGTCTTGCCTGGGGTGTTGTTTACCAACCAGAACCTGATGAGAAGACGACGAAGGGCAATCAAATCGCGTGTGTGCGCTATCAACTAAGCAGCCAATGCAAACCAATGAACCAACGACAAGAAAAAACATCGATCAACGAACACGCGAGCGGCAGTCAGAACGCATATACCCAGTCGAACGACACTGTTGACGCGGTGCACGCCGTTCACACTACAATCTGCCGATGTCACGCCGTTGTATCTCATTGTCATGTGACGAATTATTGTATCTGTCTGAAATATTGGGTAGCACCACCGTGCTGGGCTTCATTTCCGGTGACTCGGCAGTACTCCGTGTTGTGCATAATATGCTGTGTATATGTTCATTTGCTTGTAATAAAGTGCAAGTGCACTGCTACTCCAGTAAGCAGCAAGTGATTATGTGGCTTCCAACAGGTGGCTGTATCCATCGCGGAAGCAAAGAAAGCATCACGCTGAGATAAATGTCCTGGAACGCAGTTTCGTTGTGCAATGTGTTACAGTGCGCATGAGAACATGCCAGGAAAAGTCCGACCATTTGTTTGCAGACGAAATCGTTCTGTTTTCATCGCACGAGAAGCACGGCCACGGCTCGCGACTGACCGACTGGCTCTGCAATGCAAAGGGATACCCAGAGAAACACCATCATTCATCTCAACTCAGAACTACTGGCAAAAATGATGGATGTTGTGAATATTTCCAGCTACCTTTGTTTCGGTCGAACAGATAGCGATTCAATCCAGGCATCATAGGCACTGTATCTACATTGTTATGTTAATGCAAATGTGGAACTTCACACCAGTAGGCGACTAGCACACATGAGCATCATGCAAAGCATGACTCAAGCGTGGGTAACTTCACTTGTTTCAGCAGGCAAACCCGGTACAATTTGAAGCTTAGGGTCATTTTCAATATACCGAAAATCGGTCCAGCATGCTGACCTGACCTGACCCGTGATATGTGCATCAAGATGCATCATGTGGGAGTGTCAATCAACCCACAGCGAAATGCAGAATGCGTTTTAGGAGGGCTTGGCCCGATATCGGGCAGTTTTCAGCTCCTGGAATTAAAAAAGTTCGAATTCATGGAGTAGATAACCTTTGACCTGAGCTGCATGGTCACCAGCTGAAGCAAACTTTAAACAACATAATACCTACCACTCGAAAGAACTCGCCGACTGCAACAGACGCGTTTCCCCGATCACTCCTAGGACGTTCTGTTTGCGATCTGGCAGGGCGGGGTACCACATTCACCACGACATTCACACGTCGTTCGCCCTACACTCGCCCCACACCCGCCACACACTCGACCCACACCCGCTCCACAACCGACCCACACCCACCCCACATCCGTTCCACACCCGCCTCACACCCGCCTCACACCCGCCTCACACCCGCCTCACACCCGCCCCACACCCGTCCCACACCGGCCTCACACCCGCCTCACACCCGTCCCACACCCGCCCCACACCCGCCTCACACCCGCCTCACACCCGCCTCACACCCGCCTCACACCCGCCTCACACCCGCCCCACACCCGCCTCACACCCGCCTCACACCCGCCTCACACCCGCCCCACACCCGCCTCACACCCGCCTCACACCCGCCTCACACCCGCCTCACACCCGCCCCACACCCGTCCCACACCCGCCTCACATCCGCCTCACACCCGTCCCACACCCGCGCCACACCCGCCTCACACCCGCCTCAAACCCGCCTCACACCCGCCTCACACCCGCCTCACACCCGCCCCGTACCCGCCCCACACCCTACCGTATGGCGATTAGCCATCGACCAGAGCGCGTGTTAAGAAGCTGCCCAACTTATGTGAAGGAAAAATGAAACTTCCCAGAGCTAAAGATGGATTTGTCAAGCTGTCATCGATAGCACTAACCGATAAGCAAAAACAGATACTGAAGCTGGAACTAAATTGTCATTACCAGAGCAAAGCAAATAGCATTGCTAAAAAAAGAAGAACTTGGGATTACTTCAACTACATACCAATCTGCAAAAAATCCAAGGGCAAAACAAGATTACTGTTGACCCAGCTTTTTTAACGAGATTGGTCGCGTAGAATGCAGTGCAATACGGAAGCAGTGGAATCGGCATTTTTACATCAGAATTTAAAGTAAAGTTGGCAAAAGAGCATAGAGAGGATGACCGCGCCGTTATATCGGGTACGGCCGAGTGCCAAATGTTTGCTTTATCCTAAACAAAAAAAGATTAGATCTCAAAGATACAAACCATCTTATCGGACAAAAAAGTTTATACGCATACAAAGAGACTTCACAGAAGCAAAGGTAAAAGTAAGCCAGCCAATCGCAACAACAAACGCAATTATATCGGTGTTATACGATTCAGCAAAATGACCGGTGCATTCTCACGTAGTTATTTATGTGGAAGTGTCAAAACTCGAAGGCTTGGACATCTACTTCGACCGATAATTTCACAAATATCTACGCCATTGCATGCCTCAGCGAAACGACTGAATCGACCTTTTCAGCACCACGCTTGCCATCCGAGCATGGCCTAAGATCCATCGACGAATTCTTAGACATACTAACAATAGAGAAACCAACCAGTCTTCTCGCGTGAATGGACGCAAAGAAGCTTTTCACCATACAGTGCGCACAACGCAACCATCAGGATCTTTTCCCCATACAGTGCGCACAACCATCAGGATCATCGCAGATCACGTCACACAACCATCAGGATCATCGCAGATCACGTCACACAACCGTCAGGATCATCGCAGATCACGTCACACAACCGTCAGGATCATCGCGGATCGCGTCACACAACCATCAGGATCATCGCAGATCACGTCACACAACCATCAGGATCATCGCGGATCACGTCACACAACCGTCAGGATCATCGCAGATCACGTCACACAACCGTCAGGATCATCGCGGATCGCGTCACACAACCGTCAGGATCATCGCAGATCACGTCACACAACCATCAGGATCATCGCGGATCACGTCACACAACCATCCGGATCATCGCAGATCACGTCTATAATGATCTCCATCTGCCACCTCTCTGCCACCTCTCAACTTGTGTAAGGAACTCCTGGAAAAGCTTCACAAGGCGTGCACAAAGGAAGTGCCATTCCCAGCACCAGACGACAGTTGCAAGTTCAAAACGATGATGTGCAAATGGGGTCACCTTTAGAGCGGTTGTTCGCCAACTTCTACATGGGTGGAAGAGTAAACATGATGCTACTAAGAAGCGACTCTAAGCCTATCATCTGCTGGAAAGACGTCGACGACGTATTCGTTGAAGTTAGCAATGAATGTCAATAGTGCAATCAACAATGCAATAATAATACCAAGAAATCCGCCAACACGACGATGTAAATGAACTTGTTATAGACCATAAGAACCAAATGAACTCAGCAATACAAGTAGATAAGCGTGCAATGAGGGTAATGGTCACCGTGCACGTCACCTGCAATGAGGGAAATGGCCACCGTACACGTCACCTGCAATGAGGGAAATGGCCACCGTACACGTCACCTACAAACAAGGGCGTCGCCACCGGGGGGCAGAGGGGGCAGTCCCCCCCCCCCTGCCGTGAGACTGGGGAGGGGGCGCCCCCCCCCCCCCACCCTCCCTGAAATTTGAGGAGGCCCCTATTCGGAAATGCACAGGAAAAAAAGTGAGCAATGAGGCCGACGAGATGTGAGAGGAGGCCCCTAATTTGAAGAAGGAGTCAACTAGGAAGGATAGGAGGCCCCAGAAATCAAGAGAGTGCCAACAATTGGCACGGAGGGCCCCAGGAATGCAAAGGAGGCCCCCAGGATTGCAAAGGAGGCTCCCAGGATTGCAAAGGAGGCCCTCAGGATTGAAAAGGAGGCCCCAGGATTGCAAAGGAGGCCTCCAGGATTGCAAAGGAGGCCCCGGGATTGCAAAGGAGACCCCAGGATTGCAAAGTAGGCCTCCAGGATTGCAAAGGAGGCCCCCAGTATTGCAAAGGAGGCCCCCATAATTGCAAGGGAGGCCCCCAGTATTGCAAAGGAGGTCCCCAGGATTACAAAGGAGGCCCCCGGGATTGTTGCAAAGGAGGCCCCCAGGATTGCAAAGGAGGCCCCCATGATTGCAAAGGAGGCCCCATGATTGCAAAGGAGGCCCCAGGATTGCAAAGGAGGCCCCCAGGATTGCAAAGGAGGCCCCCAGGATTGCAAAGGAGGCCCTCAGGCTTGCGAAGGAGGCCGCCAGGATTGCAAAGGAGGCCCCAGGATTGCAAAGGAGGCCCTCAGGATTGCAAAGGAGTCCCTCAGGATTGAAAAGGAGGCCCCCAGGATTGCAAAGGAGGCCTCCATGATTGGAAAGGAGGCCCCGGGATTGGAAAGGAGACCCCATGATTGCAAAGGAGGCCTCCAGGATTGCAAAGGAGGCCCCCAGTATTGCAAAGGAGGCCCCCATAATTGCAAGGAAGGCCCCCAGGATTGCAAAGGAGGCCCCCAGGATTACAAAGGAGGCCCCCGGGATTGCAAAGGAGGCACACAGTATTGCAAAGGAGGCCCCCAGGATTGCAAAGGAGGCCCCCAGGATTGCAAATGAAGCCCCCAGGATTGCAAAGGAGGCCCCATGATTGCAAAGGAGGCCCCCAGGATTGCAAAGGAGGCCGCCAGGATTGCAAAGGAGGCCCCCAGGATTGCAAAGGAGGCCCTCATGATTGCAAAGGAGTCCCCCAGGATTGCAAAGGAGGCCTCCAGGATTGCAAAGGAGGTCCCGGGATTGCAAAGGAGACCCCCAGGATTGCAAAGGAGGCCTCCAGGTTTGCAAAGGAGGCCCCCAGGATTGTTAATGAGGCCCCCAGGATTGCAAAGGAGGCCCCAGGATTGCAAAGGAGGACACCGGGATTGCAAAGGAAGCCCCCAGGATTGCTAAGGAGGCCCCCAGGATTGCAAAGGAGGCCCCCATAATTGCAAATGAGGCCCCAGGATTGCAAAGGAGGCCCCAGGATTGCAAAGGAGGCCACCGGGATTGCAAAGGAGGCCTCCAGGATTGCAAAGGAGGTCCCAGGATTGCAAAGGAGGCCTCCAGGTTTGCAAAGGAGGCCCCCAGGATTGCTAAGGAGGCCCCCAGGAGTGCAAAGGAGGCCCCCATAATTGCAAAGGAGGCCCCAGGATTGCAAAGGAGGCCCCCAGGATTGCAAAGGAGGCCCCCGGGATTGCAAAGGAGGCCCACAGTATTGCAAAGGAGGCCTTCAGGATTGCAAAGGAGGCCCCCAGGATTGCAAAGGAGGACCCCAGGATTGCAAAGGAGGACCCCAGGATTGCAAAGGTGACCCCAGAATTGCAAAGGAGGACCCAGGATTACAAAGGAGGCCCCCAGGATTGCAAAGGAGGCCCCCAGGATTGCAAAGGAGGCCCCAATACGGGAAGGGAGACCTCAGAAAATGAGAGGAGGCCCTAAGACGGAAGAGAAAGCCAGTGGATATGAGATGAGGTTTCGGAGACGCAAAAGCAGTCCCCAAAACGGGCAAGGTTCCACCAAGATAGAAAAGGATGATCCAGAAAAGTGGCAGGAAGCACCTAGTTCGGAAGAGGACGATATAAGATTGGAAATGAGACCCTATGATAAACGAGGAAGCCCCTAAAATAGGAGAGAAGGGCCATTAGATAACAGGGATTACTCCCAGGCGAGAAAGAAGGCTTCAAGACGGGTAAGACGGTCCCCAGGAAATGACAAGGTAACTTAGATAGGAAAGGTTGCTTATAGTTTGGAAGAGGAGGCACCTTAGAGAGAAGAGGAGTCCACCAGGAGATAAGAGGCCACCCTTAAAACGGACAAAGATAGAATCAAAAAGCAGAACAGGAGGCCCCGAAGACGTGAGAGAAGGCCCCTAATTTGCAAAAGAAGGTCTCTAGAAGAGAAAAGGAGGCCCCTGCCGGAGTACTTTTTGGGCCTTGAGGGACTCGAGAGGAGTCCATCAAGACGGAATATGTCTCCAGGGCCGAATGAGGCCCAGAAGACCGGAAGGAGTTCCCAGGAAATGAGAGGAGGCCCTTAAGATGGGAGTGGTAGCAGGTATGAAAGGAGGTGAGGTTTCCAAAATTGAAGATGCCCTCAAGACGGGTAAGTTTTGCGAGGACAAAGGAGGAGGCCCACGAGGCGTGGCAGGAGGCCCCTAATTTGGCAGAGGATGCCCCTGGAACATGAGAGGAAGCCCCATGCCATGTTAAAGGGGCACCAGGATGTGGGAGGAGGCCCTCCAAAACGGGAGAGGAGGACCATTGAATATGGAGGAGGGTAGGACGCACAAGGAGACATCCAAAACCGGTAAAGAGGCTCCAGGAAATGAGACGAGACCCCCTAAGACGCGAGAGGAGGCCTATAATTTGCAAGAAGCCCCTGAAATGATAGGAGTCGTGCCGGAGTACGTGAAAATCACGATATGGGCCCAAAAAGATCCGGCCGGGGCCCCTGAAAATCATGCTGAGCCTAGGGTTATCAAAAAGTAACACCCGGACCATGACAATCAAGCTAGGGACACGATAGGCCGTACCGTTCCCCAACAGTATCATCGGGACACAAATGAAGCCGGGGAAACGAAAAACAATCCGGGCATGGATAATCACTCTGGGGCCCCAACAATGACACCAAAAGCATCCAAAACGTATTGGACCCCCACAAAGTGTCGAGGTCGCTAAAACTCGCGCTAGGGATGCAAGCAAATGACGTCGGGACACAAAATATTACATTGGACTAAAGAAGTCGCGTCGCAGCCCTTTAAAATCTCACTGGGGACCAAAAAGGTCGCGCCTGGACCCCCCAGGTTGCAGCTGCTCCAAAAATCAATTATCAACCGGAGTCACTCTGCGCCCCAAATATCGGATCAAAGTCCCCAAAACCCATTGAGCACTGAAAAAACGTGTCAGGGCACCGAAAAAAATCGCACCTGGAGACCGAAGAATCGTACCGGGACCCAAAAATATCACATAAGGACCTTTAAAAAAATAGAACTCGATGTCCAAAAGTTCACACCGAGACTCGATCCAATCGACCCCAGCACCGGAAAATTACGAACAGGTCCGGAAAAAAATACCCGGAGAGCTTTTATACTCCGAAAGGTGCCATCGGCTGAAAAAAAAAACTCCTTCCGTGGCCGCAGTGGCATATCAAAGGGGCAGATGTCCCTCCCTCCTAAGAGGGATATGCTCCCAAGAATCGTGCCGGGGCCCCAAAAGTCGCGCTGGGGCCTCAAAAATTCGCGTCGGTCCACCAGAATTCGCGTAGGGGCTCCAAGTAAATATGGCGGGCCCCAGAAAACTCGCTCCGAGGCCCGAAAATCTGCAACAGGAACCGCCAAGATCGCGTTGGGGCCACAGCTAAGTACAACGCGCCCCGCAAACTCGAACCGGTCCCACCAAATATTGCGCTCGGGCCCACAATTCCCATCGGTAGTACCAAACATTTGGTCTGAGCATCAAACATTCACGTCGGGGCTGCCAACAATTGGCGTCTAGGGCCCCACATAAGCACCGTGTGACCCCCAAAGTCGCATCGGTATCCGAAAAATAAAGCTGGAGCCCTCCAAAATAAGGAGGGATTCGAAAAAAGAAGTCCGGGTCAGGAAAATGGTTCTGGAGCACCGAACATATCATCAGATGCCTTCACAAATCGCGTACGGCATCGATAAATATACCGGAGCTCGAAGAAAATCGAGGTGAGATACAAAAACATGGTGCCAGGGACTCGAAAAATCAGGCCGGGATTCGGAATTTAAAGAAAATTCAGGAGAGATCCACAACAATCGCGTTGAGCCCAGATAACTGGCATTGGGTCCCCGGAACCATGCGCCTGGGCGCGATAAGTCGCGCTAGGACCCAGCAAAAATCGCACCGAAGCTCCAAAATCGTACTGGGGCCCCACAAATGTGCGTCAGAAGCCCCAAATAAACACAGCGGGACCCTAAGAGCACAACGGGGACCGAAAATACAACTGGCCCTCCAAAGCGCAGTCTCGCAAAAGCGACTGGGCCCTAAAACATGCGTTGCAGTCCTAAATAAATATACCGGGAACTCTAAAAAGACACAAAAATAACACCGGAAGCTCTCGAGGAACACAGGGGCCATGCGACCGCACAAGGGCATGAAAAGAGGGCTGGGGCCGCAAAAAGCAACATGGTCTCAAAACGAACAAAAATACCTGGCACTAAGTAAACACATCGAGATCTTTGAAAGCGCCCCGACAACTAATAAAAATAATCGGTGCACAAAAAAGCAACAAACCCTAAAACGAGCAGGGGCTTCGAAAATGCGTTGGGCATCTAACAAAAATGGATTGGAGCCCTAAGACACATCCGTAGACGAAGAAATACGAAATGGGTCCAAAGAAGTACACTCAGGCAGAGCCTCGGTTCGGTAGCCAACCTGGAAGCATGTTTAATCAAAGATATGAGGTGCATCAAAGCTCAGCGGGTATCCGCATTTCTTCACCATAAAATATGGGAAGTAGGGAACTAATGATCGAATTTAATTAATCGAATTTTCGCGGCGAACGCCCATACGAAGCATTTTATCACGTCAGATATGGCGCAAGTCTATCATGTGGCAGGAATTAGCAAAGCGTAGGAGGCCCAGCAGAATCCGTAGCATCGCACGAAGTGTGGCGAATGCGCCGAATGCGCAAGATGGGAGTGCACGTGCACTAACGTTGGCGTCGTGGCGACCGGGCACTATGAACTGGAATGTCTGAAATTGGGAAATTTTACGTTTTAAAGTGATTTGTACAGGTGTAATTTCAGCAGTGCGAAGTGACTTATCAAGGGATACCAAAATAATACATTCGAACAGGATGGGGGAGCTAGGGTTGAAATCCGACGAATCAGAAACGATAGTGGTAGATCAGGCCCCTCCACAGGATAGTTCAGTTGATACCTAATTATTTTATTTAAAACGGTCCCCTTTGACAAAATAGTGGTCGAAATCGGAAGACTTTATTGAGTAGTTGGACCCCCTCCAAATACGTTTTCCCCCTCCCCTTGACGCAAATATAGGTGCGTCACTGGTCCCCCAATAATTTTCAGAAACTTACGCCCATGGAGCAAAGCAAACTTTGCAGGGGCAAATTCCCCCTCACAAGCATACAAAACAGCACCGATGCCCCATATTAAATGGGAGGAATTATGTTTTTAAATGTATTTTCTTCCTACAAATTTGGCTTCTGTGATTACAGCCTGCATGATTAGAGGTTCCCAGCTTCAATACCTTCTCAACGACATAATTTGCAAAACGGTACAGCACAGCGAAAACCATGGGCGTGACGGCGTGGAATTTGAAGGTTTTGCATTATTTATGCATTGTCATTGTTACATTGTTGCATTGCTATTGATGCATTGTTGTTCAATGCTTGTTCTTGCCGTTAATTTATTCGCGGAGGATTTATTATATTTGCTTCTGTGCCAAGTGCCTTGCAGCCAGCACCAAATATTATACAAATAAATAAATCCCTAAGATGACGATCAGAAAACCAATTCAATCCACTTCTCGTTGTCACCTTTGCGAAATTGTCGTCTTAGGACTGAGAAATGATCGTTTAAGCTTGTTTATGCGATCAAGCTGGTGGGGATGACTAACAGTAGTGATGACCCTAGCTATATTCAGTTAAACTTGGTGGACATAAAAGTGGGTTGATCAATGGGAGATATCCTTAAGATATGTTCAGCACCAGCCCCACCAGCTCGCTGCATTCTAGAGTCGAGCGCGAAGATTCTTCTCGTCGATAAAGCATAAAGATAATGGTTTGTTTTGGCACTGACGTATTTATCCACATTTGTTTATTTATACCCTGGTTTGGCTCAGTTCTCAGCGAAAAAAAAATTATTCTTGCTATTGCGTTTTGCGTAAATGATGCACCATGCCAAGAACAAAAAAGACATCAATATGAAATCATGCTCCCCATTCTGGAACCATACTAAGAGCCTAAAAAGCAATAGGAGGCCCTATCACAGTGGAGGCCCCCTTTCGGGGAGCAGGAGGCCCCCTGTCAACATTTCCCCCCCTGGAAGAATTTCGTGGCGACGCCACTGCCCTAAACGCCTCCAGAGCCAAACACCTCCGGACCTCCATACCTGGAGACAACGACTCCTGAGACAAACACCTCCAGTCCTCCAGACCTGGAGACAACGCCTCCGGAGACAAGCACCTCCAGACCTCCAGACCTGTAGACAACGCCTCTGGAGACAAACTGAATCTACTGATCTACTACAAGAACAAGAAAACTGCTAGTTTCCTCACCACCAGCAAAAGAAGAACAACGGACAGCCTTCAGAGAACCAATGTAATTTACAAACTGTAATGCTCCCCCTTCCCCTACCACCACCACCAGAGATTGCATGTTCTCCGATTCTATCTACATTGGTTGCATAACAACAACATTACCACATTTGCAAGACGGAGCGCCCAAGGACCGCGCACTGGAAGAGCACGGGACACAGTCTCACGAGAGACGACTTGACAAAACACACCGAGATAATGGCGACAAAGCACGGCCGTCGACAGATGCCGGTGCTGCAGGCGCTACACGCCAGGGAATATGCGCCCAGTGCCAACAAACAGAAAAAGTTTCACGTGACACCCTCGCTGTTCGGCAGCACTGGCGCTGAAGTGATGCAAAGTATGTATGGTTAGTTGACCTAGTCGGATCTCCAACACCACGAAATGAATGTGCTCTATTTGCCTATGTCTGTCCATGTATAACTTTAACTTACAGCTTGAACATGCGAGGCATGCCATATGTTGTGATAATTGGAATGCTTACGGAGAGTGAAACATGCCTTACCTCTTTTGATTTTAGCTTCCAAAGATTGAAAAAGAACTGTGAAACGTCAGCATGCATCAATATGAGTAGCATAGGTGAACGTACCAGTAGCCTAACGAGGGACCGCAAACGAACTGTGCGAACCAAAGAGAAGGCAAATAAAGACATAAAGACATAAAGACATAAAAGATCAGTGCAACTATGAGCCGCAAGGGCCCTTCTTGGTTGCACTTTTGGACACTGAACCAGTTGCCCACCAAATCTGCATATCAGCCCTCCCTGGAATACAGAAAAACAAGCCCCCTATTCTTATGATGATTGTCTATGCCGTTTTTAAAGATGTTCAGTGTGTTGCTACTGACAATGGTTCCTGGCAGCTGGTTCCAGTGTTCGACTACCCTGTTGGTGAAGAAAGACTGTCTTAACCTTGTCCTGCTGTGATTAACTTTAATTTTGAATTGATGACCTCTAATTGCATCATTTCTGTTAAATTAAAACATTTTCCTGAGATATCCCTGTTCCTGACCATGAACAAATTTAAAAACCTCAATGAGATCTCCTCTCAGCCTTCTATATCTAAGTGAAAACATATTCAATTTCTTCAATCTTTCCTCATATGCCAGGTTCCCTGTACCATTAACCATTTTTGTTGCCCTCTTTTGTACTCTCTCTAAAAGCCAACAATCTTTATCATAGCTAGGGGACCAAGCTTAGACACAGTATTCTAAATGTGGCCTGACATATGCACAGTAAAGCTTCCTGATGACCTCCTCACTTTTGTATGACACATTCCTCTGTATTGCCCCAAGCATTCTTAGTGCCTTTTTCCTGGCTTCTTTGGTCTGTTCTGATGCCCCCAATTTTGTGTTCAAAATAACACCTAAGTCCTTCTC